>BQNB010044156.1:0-32337 GCA_026074375.1 Tanacetum coccineum | reverse complement strand
AAATGATAAGAGGCACTAGGATTAACCCATGTTTAAAACATGTAATTGTTACTATGGTCACCTTGACTATATAACTATCCATACACCCGTGCTTCGCACTCATTTTTAGTGCAAGACTCCCCTAGTGAAACCCTTCGAGCCTACCTTTTTATCGGTTCTCGTAATTTTCTGGTGGATTCTGGACTGTTAATGAAGAGCATTATTAAACCCTTAAATCAATTGTTACACCCGAAACCTTAGCCAACCTTGTATGTACTCGCTTTTAGTACACCGTTCTTTTAACCCAAGTCAATTATTTGAGTATACGGTTTCTAAGTCTTTATCCTTGTATATACTATTTTGGGATGATTGGGATTCATGGTAGTATTTATTTCATGACAGAATGGGGAAGAAAAGTTAAGTCAATACCCTCACATGTTTGTCAAATAGTCTCCATGTTATGTTGATTCAACTCAATTCGGGTCATAGATTAGTTTATTTATCAAGTATGTAAAAGTTCAAGTGTAAGAGTGTATCTACAAACCCCCATGATGTATTATATGTTTAAGTGATGGCAGGGCAAAAGTGTATGAAAAAAATAGAAAAAAATTAAAAAGAAAAAAAAGAGAAAAAGAAAGAAAAAAAATCGAAAAAATATAAAAAAGTACAAAAAAATGTACAGGCTGCCATTTGCTTAGTTTATGTTTATGTTCACCTTAGAGTCAAGAAAAGAAAAATAAAGAGTTTGATGTAGAGTTTATACATCTTGTCCGAGTGGTAGAGTCTTTGGCTTAGCAACCAAACCAACGTGTATTCTTATAGATAATTAACTCATCACTTCACCCAAAATTCACCCAAAAGTCACTCCCCAAATATTTTCCATCTGCTTCTGTTTTCATGTTATCATATTACACCTACATCCCACAACCCTTTAAAGACCTCTTTGATAGTTGTGACAACCGTGATTTGAGCAGGTTAGTTTATACCTTTAGAAATGGCTAAGGGTCTATTTTGTATGTTTCTTGCGTGCTATGTGTTCTATATGTATGTTGAAGTGGCTTATATATGTGCATGATGTCATTTTAGAGGTAAATGATTATCTTATTTTGTGTGCATATGAGTTTGGTATTAAGTATGTCATTTGTTCACGTGTGGTGACAATGGAAATGGAAGACGTGCTGCATGCATTGCTACGTATTTAAGAGTTAAGCGTTTATAAGAAGTGTAAGTTATTGGAAAGGAAGCATGTGAGTAAAATATAGAAGTTTGTAGCAAACTTTCTAAAAATAGAAAGTGGGTTGGTGAAATGAAAGTTATATTTAGAAAGTTTAGTAAGTAGCGTTTAAGTAAAAAGGTTTAATCAAATTAGCTTAAGTTTTTATAAAAACTTAAGGTAATGAAGTAAATTAGTTAATTAATAAATTAATAAAAAAAATAATAAATATATATATATATATATTAAGGGGGGGCCGATTTTAGTATAAAAGAAATTTTTTTTTTTACTAAACTAGATTGTGTTAGACTAGGACTTATAGAATATCGATTTAAAACCCAAACTTAGACCATTAATTTCTCCCCTTTTCTTGTTGCCATACGAACTCAGCTCCCCCAAAACCCTAAGGATTTGATTTTCATTAAAGATCAAAGAACAACCAAGAGTTGTGATTTAGGTGCTAAGATTCAAGGTAAGTGTGTTCTTCATAACTAGATTTTATTATTCATGTAACCCTAATTATGATGGATCTAGGGTTTTAATTAAAGTACAGATTGTTTATGATATATTATGATTGTAGTATGCTTAATTATGTAGTATGCATGCTTGTGGTTTGGTTAGATTTGCGTTAAAACTTGATTTAGAGTTGAGCAGAATTTTGGGTCATGTTAAACGACTGATATCTAGATGATAAACGTGTGTATTGATATGTTTCCTGAGTCTATGAATAAGCCAAAAGAGTCTACTTTCCATAAAATCTTGCCTTAAAAGTTTTTAAGGTCGGGAAGGCATTCAAAGAACCTCTGCAACAAAAGTGGTCAAAACAGTAAATACAGGTCAGAATTAGGTCATGTTTGTGAGGGTGAAACCCTAACTTAAAAGTATAATTAAGCTTATCCCTTCTACAGTAGTTAAGTTTCATATGTCTATTGATAATCTTGTGAAAATTAGCCTCTAAAAGCATGTCTAAGTATGGTAGTTAGAGTGATACATTTTGGTGTGCAATCATATCCGAATTAGGATAGATTTGAAGTTTAATTTTATTTGAGGTAGTTACACATATAAGTAATACTTGGTAATCACAAGGTAGTTAATATACTCATAAATGAGCATGGGTTATTTTTGGTATAAATTATGAAGGTCATTAAGTAAGGGTTTTGAGCACGTAAAGAGACATTAAAATTCTGCAATTCTGATTTAATTATAAGTAGCTAGTGTAAAGTGTTAATGAGATGGTTAAGTTTAGGCATGGTGTCGGGGTGACCCATGATGGTTAACTAAACCCTTATACATCAATCATATGTGTGTTACATGGACTAGAGCTTTTAGCTTAGTCGTGTGTAACCGTGTTTATTTATTTGTATAGTTGCGTGTTAAGATTTGGAAGCTGCGTTTAAGTATTCAGGTGAGTTTCATAGCCCCTCTTTTATTATGTTTTATTGGGGTGGAAATGATGTAAGTATTTTGGAAATGTTTTTAAGTTGCTGTGATTATGTGATTTTATTTAGTGCATGGGCATTTAAGTGGTTATTATATGTTATGTGCTACATGTGGTGAAGTTTCTGTGTGTTCCAATTGGAGGGTGGTGCTTCTATCCATTTCTTTGTGTTCCGATCGGAGGGTAACAGGGTTACCCATGACAGTATGATATGGATAGTGGGCACGTTCCGTTTCAATTGTAGTTGTTTGGTATGATTGCATATTAGCTTGTATAATAGCTAGCTTAATTATCTTGCCATGTTTTATTAATCACAGTAATTTATTTTAAAGTTGGATTGTGTGTCATAAACCTATGACTCTCACCAACCTTTATCGGGACGACGGTAACGTTCCACCCATACTGTTGTATATCGGGATCGAGGGTAACGTTCCTACCCATTTGTTGTGATATCGGGATCGAGGGTAACGTTCCTACCCATTTATTGTGATATTAGGATCGAGGGTAACGTTCCTACCCATGTGAAGTGACGTTTTTAATGGATTAAGGGTAACATTCCTACCCAATTGTTGATACTTGTTGGATCGAGGGACACGTTCCGTTCCAATGCTCGCTATGGTTACATTTGAATGTTAGCTTGTATGATAGTATAGTAATTGTCCTGCCATGTTCGCATTAATCACAGTAAATGTTTATAAGCTTTGATTTTCGTGTCTTAAACCTATGACTATCACCAACCTTTATGTTGACGTTTTAAGCATCATTTTTAGGCAACCATCTTGAGGATGTTAAGTTTAGAAAGGGTTGGCTGAGTGAGACCTGTAGCTTAGCATGCGGAGTCATTCTCCTAGAGATTTTATTTATGTCATTCAAATTGTTTAATACTTGGTTGTTATTTGATTGTTTAAACCCTTGGATTTATGTTTCCTTATGGTATGACTTTGCTATCGTAATGCAAGACTCCTTTATCTTATGTTAGATATTGTCATGACACATTGTGTCTTATTTGTTTATCTATTTCATTTAGTTCTCTCTATTGTTGACACCATTATGTTGTGATGATATCCATGATGTTACGCCTTGTGTTTCCGCCTAGGCGAGGTGTGACAGATTGGTATCAGAGCCTTTGGTTATAGAGAAGTAGGTGGTTGAGCCTAAACTATAACCTAGGGGTCCTTCATATAGATGCATTTAGGACTCAAATGTTTATTTTTATAACTATTATGTTTCCCCTCTATTTTTGCATAGCTTATATATCTCGTATTTTGCTAAGTTGTCATTTTAGTTATTTTGCCTACCATTATTTGATATGATATGTATTACTTTCTTAGTATTTTAGCTATGTTTTTCCCCCACCCGTAAGAAGTCTCGTTGGGGAACCGTTTTCCCAACTGGACTTAAGCGTTATAAGGAGCCTCTTGTGGAACCGAAGGAGATAGGATAGTTGATCGTTTACCGCATACGCGTAATAGGGCTGGACCCACGGAGTTGGGTGATTCTTGCAGAGGCAAATTCAAACCCATACGAGGCCCAGCATAGGGTTATTCCGTCTTTTACCTCGTCACGTTGTTATTGATTAATTCTTTTGAATATCTGGTATTTTGGAGGCGTTGTGAGACTTTTGTTCCTTCATGTCATTTTTGATCTTATTTTGATATAAGTAAGTAGTTATTTAATGGAGCATCCTTTATGTGTTATGTGGTATATGTGCTTATATGTGAGTGATCATTGAGATGTGTAGTCTTGGAAGTAAGTACACGTGTGAAAGGAGGCAATTATAATTATGGCGGCCGACATAATTATAAAGGCATCACACACGTGGACTTGTGACCATGATTGCATTGATTGATGTTTGTTTGTTACTTGGTAGTGTGAGGTGTGGTAATGTTTGCAATCCTGATAAGGATGGTTATATGGTTAGGGAATTATTCTCTTAACCTAATGTGCGGATGTGTTATGGATAGTGGTGTAGATAGTAAGTTTTCCTTCTATCTAACGTTTGCGGATACATATTAGTACTACCATTACTATTATTGAGGTTGTTCATTTGATCGATTATTCGTTCGGATTCCTAACTCTAAGTGTAGAATCCCTTCATCGTACTTTGTTGTAAGGAGGTCCTATCTTCCTATTCGACGTCTTGATGTATATTGGTGGTTTGGATCTGCTGCTTTTGGTTATTGGTATATTTCACTGGTTTTCCCGTAAGTTGACTTCTCGTAGGAATATCGGAATTTTTCCTTTTAAGCACTATTTGTTCATGACAATTTAGTACGGATATTTACTCCATTGGTTGTATATCTCTTGGTTTTCGTAACCCGTTGGCGACGTGTTAGTATCGATGCTTTTAGGTTTGCTCTGTTGATCGTTATTTCGGATAAGACCTTACGTTTTCTTTTGGATCCGTAACGTCTTGCATAAGTTTCTCTTGTACGAGTTCGTTTGATTTTATTCTGAGTATATGGTTTTTGGTATTTTCTTTGTTTTCAAACAACAGAATGGTGTTAGAGTCTGTACGGTGTTTTAAAATCCCTTTTGGTATTGCGGTGTCCTTTGTTTGAGTAACATATAGTATAATTGATGTCGAATTATAAAAAAACCCTTTTGAAGAATACCTTGGTGATGTTTGGCGAAAACTATGTTTAAAATGATTATTGTGAATAAAATGTGTTTAAAATGATCGTTATGAATAGTACATGATTAAGTGGCCTATACAATTAAGTTATGAAAATTGTCGTGTGGTTATTAAATTCTAAATTTTATTATGAAAAGTAGGTTTAAAATGATTCATGGTAGTAAGATGCGATACACCATTAGATAACTATCTCTAGATTTTTATGACAACCATGATTAAAATGAATTTTACAAAGATTAGACTTCAGACATTTTTTTAAAATGATTTTTATATTTAAAATGACTTTCTTTATTTTAAATTGTTTTTTTTATAAAAACATTATTTAATTGGTTCTTTCGAGTAAAGTCGATTGTTGGTATAAGAATTTTGTCTTTCGTATTTATAAGTTCTGGTGCGTAATGATTTTCGTTAAGTGTTTCTTTTGTCGTGGTACGCCTGTTGATTTTTTTTCGTTTATGTTTTCACTCGGTACATATATGTATCCTTTCTTTCAAAGGATTCTTATGTCATTTGATCCACTTCTATTTGCATATGTGGAATCCCCCATATGTATTCTAGCCGTGATTCGATTTTCGTTCGTTATCCTATTCGATAGTTCAAAATCCTTAGAATTTGTTGATACCGTCGGGTCGTGGAAGCTTTGGTGTGATTGCGGGAATGGGCTGATTGTCCAAGAATAAGGCCGTGAAAGTATGTCATGAAAAGGTGGTTAGGATATCGTTAGAAGGTGATGAGATACTTCGGGTTCAAGGTGAACATACTCAAGTAGTCGCGAAAACCTTATTGAACACGAAGGTAGATGAACCGAAAGTGAGTGATACTTTCGTCGTACGAGATTTTGTTGATATGTTTCGAAAGACTTATCGATGACCACCGCAACAACAAGTTGAGTTCCGCATAGATTTAGTTCCTGGAGCGACGCCAGTCGCGAAGTCTCCATATCGTCTAGCACCCTCAGAAATGCAAGAATTGTCTGAACACCTTCAAGAGTTGAAAGATAAAGGTTTCATACGACCTAGTCATTTTCCGTAGGGAGCACCAGTGTCATTTGTTAAGAAGAGAAGCATGGAGTTCATTTGAAATTAGTGTTAGAATTATCGAGGAAGGAGAAGCTGTATGCCAAGTTTTCTAAGTGTTAGTTTTGGTTGGAAGAAGTGCATTTTCTTGGTCACGTGGTCAACCATAACGTAATCACATGGACCCGAGTAAGAGTAAGGCAGTGAAGAATTAGGAAGTACCTAAGACACCATCCGAGATATGATTATTCTTAGGATTGGTAGGTTACCTACCTACGTTTCATCGCAAACTTTTCTAAGATTGTTAAACCCATTACTTCCCTAACTGAGATGAATCAAAAGTATGAGTGGGGCGCAGAACGAGAAGAGGTTTTCCAGACTTTGAAGAATGATTTGTGTGATGCTTTGATAAATCGAATGTAGTGGTTGATGCGTTAAGTAGAAAGGGGGAGTGAAACTAAGACGAGTAAGAGCAATATCCATGACTATCCAGTCAAGTGTTAAGGACAAGATATTGGCTACTTTAAGTGAGACGCCCAAGGAAGAGAACGCGCCAGCAGAAATGCTGCGTGACATAGACCAACAAATGGAAAAGAGGGCAGATGATGGTTAGTACTTTATGGATTAAATTGTATAGTGAGTATGAGTATGAAATTCGCTACCTATGTTACGTCTTACCTCGTTTGACCAAAAAAACCAACATTATGTGTGGAGGTAGTACAGGAGAAGAGGCTTTCCAGACTTTGAAAAATAATTTGTGTGATGCGCCGATATTGTCACTTCCTGATGGAGTTGAAGATTTTGTAGTTTACTGTGATGCTTCGAATCAGGGATTAGGTTGTGTGCTTATGCAAAGAAATAAGGTAATTGCTTATGCGTCAAGGCAGTTAAAAATCCACGAGAAGAATTATACAACACACGATCTATAAGAGTGGGAGCGGTGGTGTTTTCTCTAAAAAACTGGAGACATTATTTGTAGGTATGGAAAAAAGTGTTCATATTTACACGAGAAACATAAAATTCTCCAACACATATTTGATCTGAAGTGTTTGAATATGCGTTCAAAGGAGGTGGATCTAATTATTTATATTTTGAAATGTGAATTCGGCTATCATCAGGGTAAAGCGAATGTGTAGGCTGATGCATTGAGTAGAAGGAATGGGGTGAAACCTAAACTTCGAATGTAGTGGGTGATGCGTTAAGTAGAAATGAGAGAGTGAAATCAAGACGAGTAAGAGGAATGATACTAGCAACCCAAAGTAAGGCGTTCAAGCAAGAGAACGTACTCGCAGAAAGGCTACATGGTTTAGATCCACATATGGAAATAAAAGGAGACGAGAGTTTGTACTTTATGGATCGAATTTAGGTTCTATTGGTAGGAAGTGTAATGGATGAGGCCCATGCATCAAGGTACTTGGTACATCCGGAATCGGATAAGATGTACTATAACCTTGGAGACATGTATTGGTAGCCACATGTAGAAAAGGATATAACTACCTATGTTAGCAATTGTCGGATTTGTTTAAGAGGTGAAGGCTGCAATGTCAAAGACTTTTGGCTTGCTGCAACAGCCTGGGATACTTGAGTGAAAATGAGATAGAATCACCATGGATTTTATCACTAAATTCCCAAGGTCAAAGTAGTGAGTATGATGTGATTTGGGTGATGGTCGATAGACTGACCAAGTTAGCTCATTTTCTAGCTATACAAGAAGATTTCAAGATGTAAAGTTGGCAAGGACTTGTATTGATGAGATAATAGCAAGGAATGGAATTCTGGTGATGATTAACTCAGATTGAGATGGATGATTTACCTCGTGGTTTTGGCAGACACTGCAGAAAGTGTTAGAGACGCGATTGAATTTGAGTACTGCTTAGCATCCTCAAGTGGATGGACAAAGTGAACGTATGATTCAGACTTTGGAGGATATAATGAGGGCATATGTTATCGATTTTGGTGGTAGTTATAAATTGAGCATTCGGTGTGCTCCGTTTGAAGCTTTGTATGGTAGGAAATGTAGATCGCCTGTTCTATGGGCAGAGATTAGAGGGAGTAGTTTGATTGGACCTGAGTTAGTATTAGAGACGACAGATAAGGTGGTATTGATAAACAAAAAGCTCAAATCAGCGAGAAATCATCAAAAAAGCTATGCGGATAAGAGACGTAAACCGTTAGAATTTGAGGTGGGTGATCGAGTATTAAGGGTGTCGCCTTAGAAGGGCGTAGTTCATTTTGGAAAGAAGGGTAAGTTAGCACTGAGATATGTAGGACCATTTGAGATCCTTGAAAGGATTGGCCTTGTAGCGTATAGGTTGAGGTTACCTGAGGAGTTGAATAGCGTGCATGACACTTTTCATGTGTCAAACCTAAAGAAGTGTTTGGCGGATGCTAGCCTGCATGTGCCATTGGATGAGATTAAGGTTGACAAAACTCTTTGTTTTGTTGAGGAACCTGTAGAGATTATGGACCGTGAAATTAAGAGTTTAAAATGTAGTAAGATATCACTTGTGAAGGTTCATTGGAATCCAAAGCGTGGTCCCGAGTTTACTTGGGAGCGCGAAGATTATATGAAGTCTAGGTATCCTTAGTTGTTTATTGATCGTGCTGATGAATCGGCTAGTTAAATCTCGGGACGAGATTTCCTAAAAGAGGGGATACTGTGACAACCGTGAGTTGAGCAGGTTAGTTTATACCTTTAGAATTGGCTAAGCGTCCATTTTGTATGTTTCTTGCGTGCTATGTGTTCTATATGTATATTGAAGTGGTTTACATATGTGCATGATGTCATTTTAGAGGTAAATGATTATCTTATTTTGTGTGCATATGAGTTTGGTATTATGTATTCCATTTGTTCACGTGTGGTGATAATGGAAATGGAAGACGTGTTGCATGCATTGCTACGTCAATTCTTGGTTTTTAAGAGTTAAGCGTTTATAAGAAGTGTAAGTTATTGGAAAGGAAACATGTGAGTGAAATATGAAAGTTTGTAGTAAACTTTCCATAAATAGAAAGTGAAATGTGAAATGAAAAGTTATTTTTAGAAAGTCTAGTAGATGGCGTTTAAGTAAAAAGGTTTAATCAAATTAGCTTAGGTTTTTATAAAACCTTAAGGTAATGAAGTAAATTAGTTAATTAATAAATAAATAGAATATATATATATATATATATATATATATATATATTTATTAAGGGGGCTGGTTTTGGTTTAAAAGAAAAAAAAAGTATTTTTTTATATAATCACAATTTGGGCTAGACTAGGACTTGTTTAGGATATAGAGAAAACCCCAAACCTAAATTTGGCCCATTCTTTCTCCCCTATTTCTTGTTTGCGTACGAACTCAGCCCCCAAAACCCTAAGAAGAATCGATTTTCATTGCTAGATCCAAGAGTCAATCAAGAGTGTTGTTTAGGTGCTAATCATCAAGGTAAGTGTGTTCATCCTAGTTTAAATAATGCATGCATGTAACACTTATGATGGTGGATTCTAGGGTTTCATAAAATACATAATATTAATGATATTTAATGATGCTAGAGTGATTAGGGCTTGATTAGGATCATGTTCATGCAATTGGTTAGGCTAGATTTGCATTAAAACTTGATTTAGGGTTGAGCAGAATTTTGGGTCATGTTCAACAACTAATATCTAGATGATAAAAACGTGTATTGATACGTTTCTTGAGTCTATGAATAAGCCAAAAGAGTCTACTTTCTAGAAAATCCAGCCTCAAAGGTGTTTAAGGTCTAGAAATCATTCAAATAATGTTTGCAACAAAAGTGGTCAAAACAGTAAATACGGGTCAGAATTAGGTCATGTTTGTGAAGGTGAAACCCTAACTTAAAAATGGAATTAAGCTTAGCCCTTCTACAGTAGTTACGCTCCATATGTCTATTGATAATCCCATGAAAATTAGCCTCTGAAAGTATGTCTAAGTATGTTAGTTAGAGTGATATATTTTGGTGTGCAATCAGATCCGAATTAGGACAGTTTTGAAGTTTGATTTTATTTGAGGTAGTTACACATGTAAGTAATACTTGGGAATCACAAGGTAGTTAATATACTCATAAATGAACATGGATGATTTTTGGTATAAATTATGAAGGTCATTAAGTAAGGGTTTTGAGCACGTAAAGATACACTAAAATTCTGCAATTCTGATTTAATTATAAGTAGCTAGTGTAAAGTGTTAATGAGATGGTTAAGGTTGGCATGGTGTCAGGGTGACCCATGATGGTTAACTAAACCCTTAGACATCCATCATATGTGTGTTACATGGACTAGAGCTTTTAACTTGGTCGTGTGTAACCGTGTTTATTTATTTGTATAGTTGCGTGTAGAGATTTGGAAGCTGCGTTTGAGTATCCATGTGAGTTTTATAGTCCCATTTTTACTATGTTTTCTTGGGATGGAGATGATGCAAAATATGTTTTGAAATGTTTTGATTGCTGTGATTATATGGTTTAAGTTACACATGGACATTTAAGTATCTATTATATTTTATGTGCTGCATGTTGTATGATGTTGCATTGTGCTTCGCCTACTTTGTGGGCGAGAGGTTTCGCCTACTTGGTGTGGGTATGAACCTGTGTGTGCTACGTTACCAAGAGTCTGGGATTTTGGGGATAGCATTCCTCCCCATGACTAAGTGTTGCATGTTATGGATCGTGGGACACGTTCCGTCTCAATTGTGATTGCTTGTTTGGAACAATTGCATGTTAGCATGTATAATAGTCAGCTTAATTGTCATACCATGTTTTGTTTTTTTAATCACAATAATTGAATTAAATCTTTTGTAGTAGTGTCGTAAAACCTATGATTCACACCAACCATTGTGTTGACGTTTTAAGCATCATTTTTAGGTGAGCATTATGATGGTGTTGAAGTTAATAAAAGTGGCTAGAGAGACCATTAGGGAAATCTTTTCTGGAAAAGCTAAGCAAGGAGTGGGTTTCATAGCCCCTTTTTCTCATGATTATTTTGGGGCGTGAGAATGATGCTTGTTGTCGTGCTTAGTACTTGCAGACTTAACTATGTCTACCAGACTTAACTCTATAACTACCAGACTTAAGTCTGTTTACAATAATTCCTAACAGATCATGTTGCAAAGATTATAGGTTAGGGAGACTATCAGATTGGGAATGTTACAATTTCAAGGGTTTATTACGTTGAAGGACTTGGGCATAATCTATTCTCTGTGGGATAATTTTGTGATTCCAACCTCGAAGTTGCCTTTCGTCAACACACCTGCTACATTCGCAATCTAGAAGGTGTTGATTTATTAACTGGATCTCGAGGGGACAATCTTTATACACTCTCTCTTGAGGATATGATGACATCCTCTCCTATCTGTCTCTTGTCAAAGGCCTCTAAAACCAAGTCTTGGTTATGGCATCATCGTCTCTCTCATTTGAACTTCAAAGCGATTAATCATCTTGCCAGACATGGTCTTGTTCGAGGTCTCCCTAAGCTTAAGTTTGAAAATGACCATTTTTGTTCTACATGTGGATTAGGCAAGAGCATGAAGAAACCCCACAAACCCAAATCTGAGGACACCAATTAAGAAAAACTCTATCTGTTACACATGGATCTGTGTGGACTAATGCGTGTCGCGAGTGTCAATAGAAATAAGTACATCCTTGTTATTGTCGACGATTACTCTCGATTTACATAGGTAAAATGCTTGCGATCAAAAGATAAAGCTCTAGCTTTTATTATCAATTTTTTAAAGATGATCCAAGTACGACTTAAGGAAACCGTCTGACGCATCAGAACAAATAATGGAACTGAGTTTATTAATCAGACATTACGTGAATATTATGGGAAAGTTGGCATCTCTTATGAAACATCTGTTGCCCGCTCTCCATAGCAAAATGGTGTTGTTGAAAGACAAAATCATACACTAATTGAAGCATCCCGCACTATGTTAATTTATGTAAAAGCTCCTTTATTTATATGGGCCGAAGCGGTTGCTACAACCTGTTATACCCAAAATCGTTCCATGATACGCCTTCAATACGGTAAAACACCATACGAGCTTCTACACAACAAACCTCCCGACCTATCGTATCTTCATGTGTTTGGTGCACTCTGCCAACACAACGACATGATAGAGGAGAAATGGGCAAGTTCAACCGAGGGCCGTATAGGTATTTTCATTGGCTATGCCAACCTACCGAAAGGAAAGCGTTTTGTGGATTTACAACAGACGTACAAGACGAATAATTGAAACCATTCACGTTGACTTTGATGAGTTGACTGCAATGGCTTCTGAACACAGCAGTTCAGGACCCGCACTTCATGAAATGACTCCTGCAACAATCAGTTCAGGACTGGTGCCAAACCCTCACTCTTTAACTCCGTTTGTACCACCTTCGCGAACTGACTGGGATATGTTGTTTCAACCGTTGTTCTATGAATTTCTCAATCCTTCACCTAGTGTTGATCATCCAGCTCCTGAAGTCGTTGCTCCAAGTAATGAAGTAATTGCTCCAGTTCTTGCTGACTCAACTGGTTCACCCTCATCAACTATAGTTGATCAAGATGCACCATCCCCAAGTAATTCTCAAACAACACCTGAAACCGAACCTCTCGTCATTCCGAACGATGTTGAAGAAGATAATCATGACATTGAAGTTGCACATATAGGTAATGATCCGTACTTTGGTGTTCTAATTCTAGAAATCCCCTCTGATCAATCTTCATCATCGGATTCTATTCATACAATTGTGCACCCTGATCACCAAATTTCTGAACACAATAGCAAATGGACTAAGGATCATCCACTTGAAAACATAATCGGTGAACTCGCTAGACCAGTTTCCACTCAGCTGCAATTACATGAGCAAGCTCTTTTCTGTTACTATGATGCTTTCCTCACTACTGTTGAACCCAAGACGTATAAAGATGCTTTGACTCAAGCCTGTTGGATTGAAGCAATGCAAGAAGAACTTAATGAGTTCGAACGACTTAAAGTATGGGAGCTCGTACCCCGACCAGACAAAGTTATGGTGATTACTTTGAAGTGGATCTACAAAGTGAAACTAGACGAACTGGGAGGAATTTTGAAGAACAAAGCTCGATTAGTAGCCCGTGGTTACCATCAAGAGGAGGGAGTCGATGTTGAAGAGTCTTTTGCCCCAGTTGCAAGATTAGAGGCTATAAGGATTTTTCTCATGTTTGCTGCTCATATGAACATGGTCGTATACCAAATAGATGTGAAGACTGCGTTTCTGAATGGTAATCTGCGGGAAGAGGTTTATGTTAGCCAGCCGGATGGGTTCGTGGATAAAGATAACCCCAATCACGTGTATAAGCTAAAGAAAGCTCTTTATGGGATGAAACAAGCTCTACACGCGTGGTATGATATGTTGTCTTCGTTCTTGATATCTCAAGACTTCTCCAAAGGCTCAGTGTATCCTACATTGTTCATCCGTAGAGACGGCAACGAATTACTTATGGTACAAATTTAAGTCAATGATATTATCTTTGCTGCATCTACACCTGAACTTTGTGATCTATTTTCTAAAATCATGTGTTCAAAATTTAAGATGTCAATGATGGGCAAAATCTCATTTTTCTTAGAATTACAGATTTCTCAAAGTCCCGAGGCATCTTTATTAACCAGTCAAAATATGCCTTTGAATCTTTAAAGAAATACGGTTTTGACTCTTGTGACCCAGTGGATACTTCAATGGTGGAGAAATCCAAACTGGATGAGGATAAAGAAGGGAAAGCCGTAGATCCGTCACACTATCATGGTATGAGCGGCACCCTCCTTTATCTTACAGCCAGTAGACCTGACCTACAATTTGCTATATGCATGTGTGCCCGGTATCAGGCTCGGCCCCGAAAAAGCACTTAATACGGTTAACATGGTTCTTTTTGGTGTCTAAAAAGGTAACACGTACATCTGGGGGTATATGTATATGAGGATTTTTCTATAGTTCTAAACGCATTTGCAGATGCGGATCTGCGGGTTGTCAGATACACGTCGTAGCAACTATTGGTAGTATGCAACTTTTGGGTGATAGACTTGTTAGCTGGTCGTCTAAAAGGAAGAAAAGTGTTGCGATATCCAGTACGGAAGCTGATTATATTGCTTTGTCCGGCTGTTGTGCTCAAATCCTTTGGATGAGATCACAGCTTACCGACTATGGCTTTGGATTCATAAAATTACAATGTACTGTGATAACAAAAGCGCTTTGCCGTATGCTGGCAACATCGATCTAACATTCCAGATCCAAGCATATAAACATCAGATTTCACTTTATCAAGGAGCATGTTAAGAATGGGGTAATCGAACTCTACTTTGTCAATACGGAGTATCAACTGGCAGACATCTTCACTAAAGCTCTTGGCCGAAAAAGAATTGAATTTATGATCAAAAGCTGGGAAATGCGTTGTTTTACGTCGGAGGACTTGAAATAATTGGCTGATGAAAATTGATGATTAGTAGTGGTACCTATTCAAATATCCTGTATATTATGTATATATATTAAAACACATTAAAAAAACAAAAAGATTTTTCATTTTTCAAAATTTTTTTATAAAAACCAAATACAAAATATAAAATTTTAAAAAACCAAGAAAAAATTAAAATGAGAAAATATAAAAAGGGTAATATGGCATGTTTATTGAAAATCGATAACATTAGGTCTTAGAAATGTAATTCAATAATGATACGAGGCCTGTAAATGAAGTTATCGAGCAGATAGTTCCAAATGTTTCAAAAATAGCCAAATGTTTTCAAACACGTTTGTTTTTACGTTTAAAAATTTTCTTTCAAAAATGTTTAGATACGATAGTTATATGTTTAACAATTCACAATTGAGCAAGCAATAACTATCTAAACAAAAGGTAGATAACAACAATAATAAATGTAAAGGACAAGAGAAAGAAACAACCAAAAACCAAGACACCAAGATTTTATAGTGGATCGGCTACGATAGACTCTTCGTCCTACACCTCCCGAGTATTCCGTTCGAGATTTCAAGTATGTCAACAAGCTTCCCTTTAGGCAGAGAATACCGTTTACACGTCGCTTACGCTATTTTCGGGGACACTAAGATAAATGTTGAGTCTAATCTAGCTAGAAAAAATCTAACTTCAACGAGAATATTCACACGCACAGATCTACACTATCAAATCTATACAATATCCGAATCACACAAATACACAAGATAAATACAATAAAGGTTTGGTACTTAGAAGAAAAGAGGAGAGATCACTAATTAACACTTCGTTTCTTGACGAATACGATTGTTCTTCTCTTGCACTTGAATGAGAGGTAAGAGATTTAAAGAAGAGATTAGATCACTTGAAACAAGATCTAAGTATGTTAGTAATCGAGAGTTTTAGTGAGAGAAATAAGTTTTAGAGAGAGAAAGAATAGACTAAAAAATTTTGTGCAAAGAGGAATGATTTTCAGCAAGGGATGGACCAGTATTTATAGACAGGAAAAACCAACGGTAACTGGTGGCGGTCCCGGCGGTCTTATATATAAGGGGGCCGCCACCTAGACTCTGCTCTCTTTTTTGTCTTTTTGTGGGGGAGGTTGTATCTGGTGTAGAAGCTTTGGTTTTGGGGGAAATTTTAAATTTCAAATTTTAAGTTTTTAATAAAACTTTTCTTTTAATTAAAAAATATTGTGTATAATTAATTTTGTGAAAATCTTTTGTAAAAATGTAATGGATGAGAGAAAAATATTTTCTTAATCACTAATCATGCTTAATGATTTGTTTGTTCATACCTTAAGTGATCACTAATCTTAGAAATGGAATTTTACAATTAATAATTTGTAAACGTTTAATTTTATCGTAAACATTTTTACATTTTGTTATTATCAAAACGTTGAGAGGTCGAAAAATATAAATAACGTTTTTTGACATTATTTGTATTAACAGTCTCGTCCATCAACAATATCATCGATATTCTCACTAAACCCCTTAAACGTGAATCGTTTAACTATCTTCGTCTTAGTTTAGGAATGATGGAACACATTTCGTAAATCGCTCTCTTCTTTTCTTCTAGTCTCGATTCTAGTCCTTGTTCCATTCCATGTCGTGACAACTTAATTACTTCATCCAAAGTATTTTAAGCATTTTTAATTGGCGAAATGCAAATTAAAACGTCACTCTTTTTGAACTTTTTTGTCAAAAATAAAGTCTAAAACCCTCTGCTGGAGGCGGCCCTCATAAATAGAGCGGCCCCCTAATTTAATCAGGCGGCCCCCATATCGATATGGTACCGCCACTGGTCAGGCTCTTTTGTCTGTCTCCTCACTTTTGTTAAACACAAAAACAAACACCCCCTTATGTGTAGATGATAACATCAAATAACGTCTATTTTATAGCATCATTTATCCCATGTAATTAACCCATTTTGTATAATTATTGCAAAGAATTGTTACTTAATCATTTATATTTGAGACATTTGCTGTAATATCGGCAGTAGTACCTGGTGAATATTAGCTAAGACGGTCGCATTCTGGAGCTTTTAAACGATGATATTTTTGAAGATTTACTATTATGTAACCAATAGCCGTATCCATCAAGGAAGTACGGCGTATCCGAGCCTGACTCACCAAAGACACACAAAGGAAACAAGTTCAAATAGCCGTATCCAGAGAAGACCAATTACGCCGTTATCATCATTAACTTCGGTTAGTTTTCCTTGCTACTGCCATTACTCTTAGTTATTAATTATGATGTTTGAAGGCTAATATCTTTGGATTTTAGCCATTATTATAAAGATCAGAATGTTTGGTTTTGTTTATATCTTGATTTCTTAATTTACCGTTTTATGCTTGTTTATGTTTATCAATTTATACTTGTTTACGTGCTTTTGTATGTGACCTATCATTCAACTGGAATGAGAGATAACGGGATTCACGAAGTTAGATGCCTCGAGATAACTCTCCATATAGTGATTTATACATCTAGAATCATAGGATTACAAATATTGTCCTTCTAAATTTGTGCTATGGATTACGCTCTCTGCTATAAAACTAGTTTAAAATAATATTGACTTTGGTTTATTGAACAAGTTGACTAGCAGATGAAACCTAGACAATTTCAAAACAAATAATGTTCTTGATTCCTATGGTAGTTGGACTAGTGACTACTTGAGTTTATAAATTGCCTTTAAGTAGTAAGTGGGTAAAGTCTCTATGAGCTAGGGTTCAACAAGATCACCATTGCTTTAATCCATAAGATAGATTATAATCAGCAAATAAGGATGCTTTATGCGGATGCTTTAATTATGACAGAATTAATGTGTCTAGGTCTTAGGATGAAGTCCCACCTAAGTCTAAGAATGATATTGTTATCCCACTAGTTTAATCCATTACACAACAATAATCTTTACCAAAATGCTAGAAAATAAGATGGAATCTTAGAGAGAGAAATTAGAGAGAGAAAAACTAGATTAGAGAGAATTGGAAAGTTACAAGTGATAGAAAAGTAACCAACACCCTTCACCAAGTGTGGTGAAGGGATATTTATACCCTTTTGCCTTAAGTGAGGTGTATGGGCTTCTAAATGGGCCAGGCTTGGCTTCTCGTGGGCTTTTAGCCCGATACATAGACAATATTAGATTAATGTCCAAGCCCGTTAAACCCGACTAGCCTATTACAATACAAGACCTAGTTTGACTTTCTAAGACCGATAACATTCTTGTTTGACTTAATATAATTAAGGCTAACAATCTCCCCCAATGTTGAGGTCTCTTCCTTCAAACTCCTTCGAACCACCGATGACATTGAAGATATGACGTTTGACGTTTATGCTTTGCCTTGTTATGGTCTTGTCTTGTTTGTAACGGCTTTGTTCATTCATGCTTTGTGATCTTGATTTTGAGCCTTTATCTTTTGACTTTGAGTTCTTGAGATCGTTATCTTGCATCATCTCCTTGACTTGAATCATCTTGATTTGACTTCCTTGATCAACTTGTGCTCTTGACTAACATGCTCATACTTGTTACATTCTTGTTTGACATATGTGATTATAAGTCTAACAATCTCCCCAATTAATGATTCTTTATTTGACTTTGAGGCTCTTTGATGGTGAGGAAGTTTAGAATCAACTATCTTGATGTTGAGTAATTGACTTTAAAAGCTTGAGTATGAGCATGTGGTTTATGAATTCGACTTCGCTGGAATGAGGCTGCAACACCGTCGTATTATCCTGAAATAAAATAGTTAGCAATAAAAGATGAATATGGATTTGTCATTCATCTTGAGTAAGGTTGCATTAACCTTCGATTTCCCGTTATATAGTATAAATACTATACATGTGATCAGGTAGATTTAAAGAATCTCCTTGACAGGGTTTCTAGCTCAAAGCGTAGGATTTTTTACACATATTCTTAGATTTACCCATGCTGCTAGTTCTCATTACCGAACGTCCCTCAAATCAGACAACACGGTTAAGAGTGAATCAGATAGTACTATCTTCCGATTAAAGTAAGTCCCGTTAATGTCATTTACTAGACCAAAATTGATATCCAGTTAGCACAAGCTTGATTCATATAGAATCTTGCAAGTCACCGTACAAGACTTTGTTGATGTTGGCTCAAGCAAAGATTTCCATCTTCAACTGTGAATACTTGAGTATAACACTAAATCGGATTTCTGGCAAGATCACAAGGATAATGCGTAGGACTCTTGTTACAACTTGTGAACTTATGTGTTCAACAAGTGTATTTTTATATTGTGTCCCCCCCCCCCCCCCCCCCCCCCCCCCCCCCCCCCCCCCCCCCCCCCCCCCCCCCCCCCCCCCCCCCCCCCCCCTAATGAGATTTATAATTTTATCTCTTCTTGGCTCTAGGCTCGATTTGTGCACTTTGGTTTTAGTAATCGGAGCTGGAGGCAACTGCCACTTTTCAATATTTAACAATCTCGAGTGAGGATGTTAATAGATAACGTTGTATCTCTTGATAAATGAGACAAGTTTCTTTTAAAGAAACTCGAATGGCGAGAAGGTTGGCATTGCATCACTGTGTCCATTGAAGTCTCTTTAATATCAACAATCCATCTTTTGAGATTTTGATAGATTATGTTTGACCCGTTTCTGCCTAAGTTGTTTGAGGGCTTCCCTTCTTTTCACCCTTTATTCCATACATTTCTTTTCATTCTTCAAACCCCTTCAATGGTACCCCAGACGTTATTGACTAACAACCTTGTTGTGATTGTCTAGTGTTAGCTCAATCTAGTCGGCATTTTCCTTATACACCTTCCTTCTCCATTCATACTAAGGACCTGCTATTTCTAACTATGGGTGTCCTGGGTATATCCCTCCTGTTCTGGTTGGATCGTAGGACTTATACTTAACCTAACCACCTTAATGACTTCAGAAATCATCGTGAATTAATAGGTTGTTGGGTATAGAGATCGAACCATAAAACCATTTTCTGACATTGTTATTTTCAAATACTCCCTCTACGCAAGTCTCCGAGATTCGAAATGTGTTAGCCATAAAGGAAAGAGTTGCACTAGATTCATAAGATCACAATCATCTATAACATATTTTAATCACATTTTCTCCCCTTATTTTAAATAATAAAACACCTAGTATTTGAAATACCAATTGATTAAAATTTGACATGAAAAATTCCATGGGGAGAAAAATTATACCACGATATTGCATGAATTCATTTTTTAGATTGCTCCCCTTCAACAGTATATGTGGGATACCAATATTTATTAAAACTTGACATTGGAATAAAAAATTGATATGACACCACAAAATGTTGAAGACGGAGTGAGATGCCTTAGTGAACAATGTATATTAATAATTGACATTATAATTTTCCACATTTTTATTTCACAAAATGTGTTTTGTATACATAAAATATGACATTTATGAGATTATCTGACACATATTACAAGGCTTTTGTATTTAAAAAAGCCGCCCCTCAGAATTTGATTCACATAAAATGAATTCTATCGTAACTATAAGTTCTTTGAAAATTATTTGAGGAAGGGAGTGTTGAACACACAATTTTAACAAATACCACTTTTTATGGAAAAATCCCACAAATTATATTGTAGAAAATTTGACATTGAAAGTTCTTTTTGAAAAATTGTGTTCAACGAGTTTAAAAACACATGATAGAAGACTTCTCTTCTATTTTAGAGTAAGCGCACTAAATCGTACACTTCCCTATTACATACGAGACCGAGTTATGCACTGAAATGTACATAAGTCATAAGAAAAAAAATTATTTAGAAATGACATGTTTTGAAAGCATTTGAAACTCATGTTCGAACTTCATTTACACGCTCATGTCGATGTTAATTAACATTTCTAGTTTCCATTAGCAGTGACAGTTGTGGCTTAGAGTTTAATGATGAAGTTGAATCATGTTGTTGTTGACGTTTATTTGATGCATCAATAGTAGTGACAGCGGAAGACTTTAAGACAACTTGATTTTCTCCACTGAAATATTCGTCGAACAAAGGACCGTATAGCAAATCCAGCTCATTTGACATTGTTACTGTCTCAGCTGCTTGATGAACTTCTGTTGACACTGTGGTGCGAGGCTTGAACCGTTTTGTTCAAACGTCATTTTACATTAAGGTTCGAGGCTTGATCTATTGTGATCAAACGTCATTTGACATTGAGGTTCGAGGCTTGATCTGTTGTAATCAAACGTCATTTGACATTGAGGATCGAGGCCTGAACTGTTGTGAACAGACATCATTTGATGTAGTTCATCTTTTGTGAAACCATTCTGGCACTGGTTTCTGAGATATCATCTTTTTCAGCAACCATACTCTGAGATTTTCCTGCTTTACATTGTATAATGCACCTGCATTTAAATCCAGAGTTTGTTTGCATACATAAATATTTGGGATATCTACATTGGAACCATGTGGGGGTTCACTGTCAACCTTGGTTGTGCAAGAGTTGAATAACTTTCCTGTAGGAATCCACCTAAGACCAACAGTTTTGAAAATTCTACCCGTGGGTTTCCACCTAAGATCAGATCTAGAAGATGTTTTCTCATACACAACGGAAGTCTTATTAGGAGAAAACCTATCTCTTGTGAAGATCTGCCTACCATGTTTTTGAGTATGACTCTTTTGATCTACGGGTTTGTTACTGTTTCTGGTCTTATGGGATTGAATCTTAGCACGTGAGTTTACTTCCTTCAGGAGTTTTGTTATACAAGCATCATGATTTGCATTAAAGACACACTTATGACATGTAGAACAAACAAAGTTTTTTGAATCTGAAAAAGAACTAGAACTCTTAGAGTGATCTGCTTTGGGCACAGCTGTTATCGTAATGCGACTACTCTTAGATACAGGCAAACTCCTAGATGTTTGATTGTTGCTCCTAGGGTTTGGTTTCCTATCATCAGTAGTGGTTTGAATTCTCGCAGAAGTAGGCACACTAGTTGTTGAGTTCCTATCTCTTTCTTGTATCTTTTTCTTAGCTGCATCTAGATAGTGATTATGAACCATGTCATTTGAACTAAATCTTGGCATGTTCTTAGAACTATTCCTAGATGAGCTAGATGCAATCATGTGATCAGGTTTTGCAAAGGTGGATTCTGTTTTCTTAGGCAAATAATGTTGAGTGACTGGTTTTGACAAATTCTTGTTCATATCAACTTGGGAGGCAAACCGTTGTTTTGACATTTGAGCCGTCGTATTTTAAACGCATTCGTTGTCTAACAACTGATTGGTTTTCTTAGTGATGGTAACTCCGTTTCCCCAAGACAGAGTTTTTATCAAAACTAGTATCTACACTATTTCCTTTTAACTCCTTAATCATTTTTTAAGGCAGCAAATGCAAAAACCTTTTCCTGAATCTGAGCTTTTAATTCAGCATTATTAGCAAGCAAAGATGTTTTTGATCTTATTCTTAGATCTCGTAATTTTAATAGAAATCAAAACAAAATCTTTTTAATGGTTGTTTCAAAGTCTCATTTTCCTACGTAATTAAGCCACACTATGTATCTAAACGGATGTTCATTGTTTTCAATACATCAAATTCCTTTTCAATCTTGTCTTTATTACTTGTTTCATTCAAAATTTGACCATGTTGCCCTGATTTTAAAGATTGATTTGATATTTAAGTTCGAGAGTAATGCAATGTGCTTCCATTCTTGAAAAATCTTTTGTCTCTTTGAGCAAAATATTTTCAGACTCGAGTGATTGTTTTGAGTATTCAGTTGTCTGGTTATCAGGTGATGAATCAAGCATAGGACTTTTAACTTGACATGTTTCAGGATACTGGTCAACCCTACCTTCAACAATGATTTCAGGTTGCTCAGTATGTTGTTGTCCTATAGCAAAGATATTGCACTGTTGAGTCTGTCCTAATGCTTTCTGTGTCAACCAAATTAGCATCCAATGCTTTACCCGTATCAATCTTACTCTCTTGCGTCTGCATCTGTCTTTTATTCACCCTTCTTTCATACTGTCTTTGATGACGTGTTCTTTCAGCAACGGACTTCTTAACATTACCCAGGTGTTGGAGTAGTGTATCTCTGAAGTGTTGAACCTCGATTCCAGTGTATTCAACAAAGTACGTGTCTGTCATTTGACTGTCATAATCCAATGTAAACTTTGAATCGATGAACTTTTGGAACTGGTTGTTTACCACCCAAAAGGCTGTCATGGATCCATCTTCTTGAAATTCATCTTTGTCAAGTTGCTTTTGTAGTTGATCTACGTTGAGGAGCATTGTTCTTGTGAAAGTATCAACATCTTGACCAAAGAGTGACATGAATGCCCGTTTGAATCCATGTTCGATGCGAGTGCCTTTTAAGTCATCTTTTGAAAGAACTTGAAGGTGTGAATGAAGAGATCGAAAATATGCCATGCATCTTTCTTTTGCTTTTGACATCTTGTATTTGATTGCATGAACATCTTGTGGTTCAGAATTCAAGCTGCATTCCTTTGCTGATTTGTTGGATGCAGTCTCTGAATTACTGTCTTCTTTCTCAGAACAAGAGTTTTGTTTGACAACTAAATCAACTTTCAATGAATCAGAATTCAATGCTTGGGTTTGATTTGAATGATCTTCTTGTGTCTGCATCAACGTCTTTTGTTTCAACAAATGTAGAGTCCGTTGTTGATGAAGAATTATCTCAAGCATGTATTTCCGAATGGAATCTATGGTACAGATCATTGCATCATTGAAGGATTGAGCATTGTATCGTGTATATTTCCTCATACGCTCTTCGAATTCTGAATTGAAAGCATTTTCAAACTTTGTTCTGAGATTAGTCAAAGTAGTTGTGCAATCAGTCCTAGAAAGTATATCTTTAGTAAGATGTTGTTCTAGTAAATCCAAGTCTTGAGAGAACGTTCTCTTGAAGATAGGCATCGTGCCATAGTCTTGTAAAGTTTCTGAGAGAAACTTAAATAGAGACTTGATTTCTTTAAGACTGTGCATGCATCTACTTCTTGAAAGTTGTGTCTTCTCTTGAATGTTAGAAATTGAACACGAAGAAACTGTGTCATTCTGAAGAACACTTGATGTTTGAGTTTGCAAATTGGTATTTGAATTTGACATTTTGATGTTGTGAATGGATATCGGATCTTAAGTAGGTAAAGTGATTGTTGTTGTGGATTGAAATCAATTAACGTTCACGGGATTTTACAAATCTTTGATTAAAACCGAGAAAAGAATTAACGGGATTTTACAAAATCAATAGAAAACCGTGAATGATTTGATTCGGAATCAACCGGCAATGTTTATTTGTATACAAAATAGTATAATTTTTTTTTTTTTATTTTATCTGGCTAGGGTTGCAGCAGATTGTTTAAATAGGCTCACCAAACTGAAAGGGGCCTAAAAATACAGATGGGCCGTGAGCTAGAACAAAAACAAGTCTAACACAAATTCCAAAAATATGAAAAATGTCAATAACTCATAGTAAACGATAGTTTTGGGCCTCGAAAAATCCATAACCAGCTAAAGCCTAGTTATAGCGTAATCCGTCTCGTTTTTCTCTTCGATTTGAGAGGTCACGGGCCTGAAACGGACTTACGGATCAAAAGTTATGGCAGTTTTACTGAAACCCTTTTCTTCACACAAGATTTCTAGACAAAACGCAGTGCTATTTGTCAAAACGCAACTATCTTTGATCAAAACGCAGTCACTTTGCTTGATCAAAACGCAACGTCTTCTATCAAAACGCAATGTATAAAAAATTTGGGCAGAGTAACGTTTAGTCAAAACGCAATGATGGTCTTCAAAACGCAACCTGTAGACAAAACGCAACGAGCAAAACGCAATGAACTTGATCAAAACGCAACGAGTCAAATTCGCAATGGAATTTGATCAAAAGCAACGAGTCAAAACGCAATGATCTTGATCTAAAAACGCACTGAGTCAAAAACGCAATGAATCGATCCAAAACGCAACGAGTCAAAAAGCAATGAATTTTATCAAAAGCTACGAGTCAAATACGCAATGAAAACTTGATCAAAAGCAACGAGTCATAAAACGCAATGATTTGATCAAACGCAACGAGTCAAAACGCAATACACTTGATCAAACCAACGAGTCAAACGCAATGAATTTGATCAAAAACGCAACGAGTCAAAACGCAATGAACTTGATCAAAACGCAACGAGTCAAAACGCAATGAACTTGATTAAAGCAATGAACTTGATCAAAAACGCAACGACGAACACCCTTCAGATACTCAAACGCAGCTCAGGAAAAAATCTTCAAGCTTTCTTGTAAGCTACGAATGATGTTAATAAACCACTAGAATGATGCAAAAAATGGGGGGGGTAAAAAAAATAGTGTGGATCCTAAGCCCAAAAGTAAAGTCTTTAAACACATTTAACCACGAAACACAGATCAAAATTGATTTTTTTTTCGTGCTTTTTTTCTTTTTTTCGAACCAAACGAAAAAATCAACAAACAAAATACCACGAAATTCACCCAAATGACAACGTGTTAGAGATATTACTTGTTATCCCACTAGTTTAATCCATTACACAACTATAATCTATACCAAGATGCTAGAAAATAAGAAGAAATCTTAGAGAGAGAAAGTAGAGAGAGAAACAAGAAAGGAAGATTAGATTAGAGAGTTGGAAAGTTATAAGTGATGAAAAAATAACTAACACCCTTCACCAAGTGCGGTGAAGGGATACTTATACCCTAGCCTTCTAGCTAGGCACTTGGGCTTTCTAAACGGGCCGGGCTTGGTTTAACTTGGGCTTTAAGCCCGAAACACGGACAATATTAGATTACAATCCAAGCCCGTTGAACCCGACTAGCCTATTACAATACAAGACCTAGTTTGACTTTTTTAGACCAATAACATTCTTGTTTGACTTAATATAATTAAGGCTAACAATGTTAATTATAAAGATAGGTGCGAGATCATGATGTGAAAGAGGTGAAATTATTGGTGATTTTGAATCTAATTAGGGTTTTGCATTTTGAATCAAGATGTGATTAGGGTTTAATATATGATTGAATCATAGGAACTGATTGTGTTTGTTAGATTGATTTGAAGATTAGGGTTTTTTTTATTTGAATATCATCAGTCGGCTATAATTGATATAATCGTAGAAATGCCGAGTGATTAAGGAGGAAGTTATGAATAAGGGAATGCCGATAAATTGGTGAGTTTGTTTAGGTTGAATTAGGAAAGTGCTAATGATGGGAAGCAAGTAATGTCTATAAGAGTATATCAATTTGGTTTTGGAATGTTGATCACAACGTTTGGCCTGCTCTGGTGGTTGAGACGTTTTCTTGTGTAGCCAAAGACCCTGGTTCGATCCTGGCATGGGTCTAAATTTTTAAACAATTTTCGGAAAAAATAATGAATTGTTGACGGAAATGCCCTTTGACGTGGCATTATTGCTACCAAAATAGTGTCATGTCATAGTTATCATGCCTAGTCACATATGTCAACTCATATCCTTGCTCCTATATATAAGTAAAGATAAGCATAAAAGTATATGAGCGTTATTGTAATATACACTTTAAAGTGAAAAATAATAGGCATACTTGTGGACTGTTAAATCTATTTTTATGGATGAGATTCAAAATTTATTAAATATGGGCATAATTATAACAAAACAATAAATTAATAGTACTTGTGTACAACAAAAGTCATATGGTTTAATGAGTAGTAATAAATGTTTTTCTCTAGACTATTGTATGCACGTCATTTTCATACACTATTTACTATTATAATAAAAAAAATTGCCAGTTTTTTTCCTTTTTTCGTATAATTTTCATGCAATTAATTTTTTTTATACATGAATGTTGATACAACAAATTTTTTTATGACACATTAGTTTCTTGATATATATGTAATGACACACAAGATTTATTGACACATTTGTAGTGATACAACATTTTTTTATGGCACATTAGTTTCTTGATACATATGTAGTGACACACTATGTTTATCACACAAATTATGTTGACACATATGTAGTGACACACTAAATTTGTTTGATACGTTTGTAGTGATGCACTTATACATAATCACAAATACTCTTACGAGCCCTTATACATAACCACAAAACTCTTAATGATAGTATTAATTAGCATTCTTAATTAACATATTTAGGAGCCCTTATACATAACAACAATACTCTTAATGATAGTATTAATTAATTATTTACTGCATAATCACAATACTCTTAATGATAATATTAATTATCATTATGTGAAAAATAAAGATGACCACAATATTCTTAATGACATTAAAATAATTAACATTTCTTTTTAAATGAAAAAGACACATGTTATTGATGCCTATTTTTCTCACTTTAAAATGTTTACCTTTGAATGCAAATATATATATATATATATATATATATATATAGTAGGGATTCAGTGAGAAGTAAATTAAAATAAGAAGTGGTGAGAAGTGACTAAAACCACAAATTTGATATGCAACGACTTACATTAGATGCATTTTTATTCATCTAGATGCACCATTTTGAGTTTCGAAAGTTAATTTGATGTGTAGATGGTGCAAATTGATTTTCATGATTTTGGCACATGCAGAGGAGCAAAAAATAAGAGAAATCATAAAATGCATCTAATATACGTATATGCATCTAATTAAAAGCTATAAAACACATTATGATGCGTTATAATGCATCTAAGATTATAAACATGCATCTAATTTAAGTCGGTGCATCTCGGATATGCGGTTATAGTTACTTCTTATCCTTCTTATTTTAAGAAAACTTCTCATTTGATCCTAACTATATATATATATATATATATATATATATATATATATATAGAGAGAGAGAGAGAGAGAGAGAGAGAGAGAGATAGAGAGTTAGGATCAAATGAGAAGTTTTCTTAAAATAAGAAGGATAAGAAGTAACTATAACCGCATATCCGAGATGCACCGACTTAAATTAGATGCATCTCTATAATTTTAGATGCATTATAACGCATCATAATATGTTTTCTAGCTTTTAATTAGATGAATATACGTATATTAGATGCATTTCTTGATTTTTCTTGTTTTTTGTTCCTCTGCATGTGCCAAAATCATGAGAATCAATTTGCACCATCTACACATCAAATTAACTTCCGAAACTCAAAATGATGCATCTAAATGAACAGAAATGCATCTAATGCAAGTCGTTGCATCTCAAATGTGTGATTTGTCACTTCTCACCACTTCTTATTTTAATTTATTTCTCACTGGATCCCTACTATATATATATATATATACCGAGTTGACCCAGGTCACTTTAAACCCAGCGGGTCTAACCGGCTTTTGAAAATATAATACCCGGTTTAATTTAGCTCGTGTTTCGACCAGAACCGGCCAGGTCCAACCGGGTTTCAAAACAGTATGTTTAATCTCTAAATCCTCAAACTTTTATTAGTTTTCGTTTATAACCCATAAACTATTCTTTATCACTACAATTATCTGGCGCTATAAAATCTCATTGTTATACAGAGGTACTCGTCTAGTTCTTGGCAATAAGCTTTGGTTCTGTATCATGGATGAAAATTCCATTATGATAGTTTTTCATTATAGATTTTTATGACTTGTTGCATCTTTATTACTGATTTGTTATTTAAACAATCACATGTGATTTATGAAAATCACATGTGATTAATGAAAATCATATGTAATTTGTAAAATTACACGTGATTTTACAAGAAATTCGAAAGTAACAAGAAATTCAAAAAAAAAATTATCGAAAGTATATCGAAGTACCTGTTTACTGAAAAAAAATTATCGCGATGGTGTATTTTTTTCTCATTAATGGTTCATCATTTGAAAGATTTTATTGTTTAAAAAAATGTTAATTATATATATATATTTTTTATTATACATTATACTAAAGAATAAATTACACCGTTTGTCCTTGTGATTGCGTTGACTTCGACCTTTCGTCCCTTGACTAAAAAAATGTGTTGTTCGTCCCTAACTGCCAAACATTATCCGTCGTTAGTCATTCACTCTAGCGGTCATAAGTAACGCCTCACTATGTCACATAACGTGAGGGTATTCATTATTTTCCCCTCATTTTTAACCTTTTTATCTTTTATCTATCTTCATCTCCAATCATGACCCCAATCACCGTCTTTTTCAATTCATCACTTTCATTAAAAGCACAAAAAACTTTAAATCAAACCCCATCATCAAAATTATATTTTGAGATTTCTATAAACACTTTGAAAATTCAAAATACCAAAAACCAAAACCATATACTGCCATCATAATCAACAAAGCGCCAATTTCAAAACCATATACCTTTTGTTCCATATTAATCTGAAACATAAAATAATTCTCCACCATTATACCATTATATATTAATAAGGAAGATCGTTCTCCCGAGGAGGCCATTAAATGCATTCAATGTAATACCCAACCTGACCCGGGTTTTTATTGGGTCCCTGAGTGGCCCGCTGATTATTTTAACTGAAGTTTATACTTGTTGCATTTCTTTTCCCTCTTCTGTGATACGTGTTTATAAGAACACTAACCCACACTAACCCATCTCTCTTGATATTTTCTCTCCTTTACAAACTCCATTGTTACCGTGTGTGCAAATCCACCGCCTTCATAACACACAACAAATTCAATCACTAGATTAAACACACATACAAACTAGAAGATTCATGATGTTACACAACCGGTTATCATCCCTAAATACCCAGAGTTTTATGAATTTATTATTAAAGATTGAGAAGATTATTGTTGCAGAAGAAAACGGCAAAATTGCATGTGTTGGGTTAACCCAAAATCGTTTTGTAAGTTTATGAAACCTAATTAGATTCTCTGAGATATTTTCATATTTTAGGGTTTTTGTAGGATTTTAATTTTTTTGCAAGTGTATGATTTTCTTGAAATTAGTGAGTGATTTAAATGTGTGATGTTGCCTGGTAGTTCGAAGAAGATGAATTTGTTAACTTGAGCTTATAGCTTATTTAAGCTCATACCCACTTCACTGACTCAAAGAACTCTAGGACAAAGGTTTCATTCGACCAAGCTCGTCGCCTTAAGGAGCACCGATATTATTTATAAATAAAAAGGATGGTTCCTTTAGATGTTATTACAATAGAGAACTGAACAAGTTGACCATTAAGAACCGTTATCCACTCCCTAAGATAGACGACATGTTTGATCAACTTTCAATGATCATAGTAACTTCTCCAAGATAGAATCTGAGGTTCCGATACCCACCAACTGAGAGTGAACTGAGGATAGACATCCCGAAGACTGCATAAGAACTCGTTTATGGAAATTCGATTCAACAGTAATTCCCTTTGTTTGACTAATGCAGTCAGCATGCCACAGGTAAAATAAACAGTAGAGACAGACATGAAAGGGACAGGGCGGGAGTAAACAAGAACTTGTATTTTAGGGATCTGATGAACCGAGTGTGTAGGCCGTATCGTAACAAGTTAATGCTAGTGTCATTGATGATATTGGTTCATTCTAAGACCCAGGAAAGCAAGAATACACCTAGGACTAGTCCTTAGAAACTGCTCAAGAAAGAGAAATTGTAATCTAAGTTTCTAAGTGTGAAATCTGGTTGTGAGAAATACATTTCTTGTGACATGTATTAATGAAGATGGTATATATTAGACTAAGTAAATTGAAGCTGTTAAATTGAAAGTCCCTAGAAAACGTCTGTGTTCTGAAGTTGTTTATTTTAGATGGCAGGTATACCGTAGGTTCATTGAGAAATTTTCTAAGATAGTTAAGCCGCTTATTGTCATGACTCAAAAAAGTAAGACCTTTGATTGGGGTAAAGAGCAGAAATGATTTCAAACATTGAAGGTAATTTGTGTGATGCACCTGTTCTAATCTCTCCCGATGGACCAAAAGATTTTATGGTATATTATGACGCGTCCGAATTAGGACTAGGTTGTGTGTTGATGCAAAGAGGTAAGGTTATAGCATATGCGTCTAGACAGTTGAAAATTCATGAAAAATTTACACCACCCCATGATTTGAACTGGGTGCGGCTGTGTTTGTCCTTAAGATTAGAGACATTATTGTATGGGACATAGATGTCATATTTACCGAATCATAAGAGACTCAACATACTTAGTCAAAAGGAATTAAACATGCAACAACATCGCTGGATAGAGCTTTTTAGTGATTATGACTGTGAAATTCGCTACCACCCTGGTAAGGAAAATGTAGTAGCTGATGCACTGAGTAGGAAAGAGAGAGTGAAACCTAAGAGAGTTGAGCTATGAATATGACCCTTCAGTCAAGTATCAAGGATAGGATACTGGCGGCTCAGAAGGGAGGCATGGATGATTTGCCGGGGTTACAGGAAAGGTCTAGATAAGATGAAGAACAAGGAGTGAATGGGGCTTTAATACTACCTGATCGAATATGGGTCGGCCTTTGAAAGGTGATGTGAGAACCCTGATAATGGACGAAGCCCATAAGTCCAAAGACCTAAAAAAGGTTTTACACCCAGAGCTGATTAAGAATATTATTGACCATAGAGATAGGTATAGGTGGCCAGGAATAAACTGGTGTGAATATATGGTGTGAATTTCTAAGGGATTGTATAAACTTGGAGAGTTAGCAACCAATGCAAGAGGATCTGGATTTCTTTCACGCGTGATGCGGACTTCTTCAGCATGTCATTCATGTTGACTTAGGTATGCATATAATTGATCATAGTTGGTGTCATACAAGCTCTTATGTAATTTCACATCAATGACAAACTTGCTCCATTTCGGTAGAAGAGCATTCAAAAACTTGGTATTCACCTGAACTTGCTGCATTGTCATCCCGATAGTATGCATGTCATTGATCAGCTGAGAGAATCTCAAGTAGCACTCATACAATGTTTCACCCTGAACATAAGAGAACTTATTAAACAAGTTGTACAGTCTACATTCACGTTCTTGATATGATAACTCAGTTCCTTTCATTAGTAGCTTGATTTTATCCTAAATATCCTTAGCTACCTCTTGATGATTAATAAGTGAATACACATCTGGTGGAAGACCGTGAAGAATGATATTTGTTGCTTGAATATCACAGTCATCTTGAAGTTGTTGTGCTTCAATAAGTTTAGAGTATTTCTTGTTGGGACTTTACTCAAATATGTATTTTGTGGGCCGAGGTTGGAGAGGGTCGGTTGATAGGATCTGAGTTAGTGCAAGAGCCCATTGAGAAGATCTCGCAGATTAAGGATAGACTTAAGGCAGCGCGTGATCGCCAAAAAAGTTATGCCGATAAGAGAAGGAAGCCTCTAGAGTTCAGTGTAGGTGAGTATGTCTTGCTCAAAGTATCGCCTTGAAAAGGTGTGGTACGCTTTGGGAAGAAGGGAAAATAAGCACCTAGGTTCGTTGGACCATTTGAGATCATCGAGAAGGTAGGTCCAGTAGCCTATAGGTTAGATTTACCTTAGGAGCTCGATGTTGTTCATGACACGTTCCACGTGCCGAACCTTAAGAAGTGTTTCGTTGACCCAACACTGCAAGTGCCTTTGGATGAGATCTGAGTTGATGATAAGTTGAATTTTGTAGAAGAGCCTGTGGAAATCTTGGAGAGAGAGTTCAAGATTCTTAAGCGGAGTAGGATTGTCATCGTCAAGGTTGGATGGAA
>BQNB010044155.1:16182-32769 GCA_026074375.1 Tanacetum coccineum | reverse complement strand
CTGATTTCCTACTCCGTATTTTATTTTGCTTTACTACTTTTAACTTATCAAACTTTATATTATATGTTTCGTTTTTTATTCCTAGTTTTATAATATAACAAACTAGCTTCAAGGCCCGCCCGTTGGACGGCGAGCTTTAAAATTTTGTTCATTTAATGCTCGGGGTTTTGCTTTTGAGAGATTTTGTTTTACATTCAATGCTGAAAGAGGAAAATAAATATGAGCCGTTGATTATTTACTATTTTACACGTAATATTGTTTTAGAATTTAGAAGGAAGATTACTTTTTCAATAACTTGTTTTATATAGGTAGTAGATAATAATAAAAACAAAGTTCCGGGGGGGGGGGGGGGTTAATAGTTACACTTTAGGGTACTAATAATGAACCCTTTTTTTCTTATTGCCGCCCGCGACACCAACGGGTCTATAGTCTAGTAATATGATAAAAATAACAAAGAAGGCCACTTCTCGAAAACTAAACAGCCGATTACTATGATCCATAAAATAGTCTATTCGCGGAGTGTTTTCAATTTTAGTCTTGGGAGTGGTTATTTGGACCCTCTTAAAATGTTGCTGATACCCCTCTTAATTTTTTGGTTTTTTCTTTTTTTGTGTTATAAAACTGTGAAACGGAAAATGCGAAACACAAATTATAAATTTTGACAAGTCAAAAGTATATAACTGTTGAAAAATACGGAATATAAACTGAAAAAATTATGTTGTGCTGTTAACTAAATGGACAAAGGGGGTAGAGTTGTTCATTTTTGTACTTTTATGAAGTATGGGGTCTTTATAACACAACCCTTTAGTCTTATGCGATCACTAGACTGTGTAACTCTATTCGTTTTTTGACAAGTGTCTTGTGGATAAGTAGATGTTTTTTGTTCGGTGACATTCTTTGCGACCATTATGTTTTTTACTTGACTGGTGTGATGTTTAATTAATCACTTTTGTTCTAAATGAAAAGGGATGCTACTATTGGTACCCTTGACCTATAAAAATTACGGATGTTTCGTACTTTTTATTCTTTTTGTCTCCCTGTTTAAAGTACAACACAGTTTTTTATCAGTTTATGTTCCGTACTTTTTGATAGTTTAATACTTTTGACTTGTTAAACTTTATATTTTTTCCGCACTTTCAGTTTCACAGTTTTATAACATAAACAAAATTATAAAAATCAAAAAAAATCAAAAAACGCAAAAATATAAAAGGAGGGTACACATAGTGTTTTAGTGGGAGTGTTTATAACCTACCCCAATGAAAAGTGAGACTCATGATGGATGTTTTTTGCTCGACCGCCTCTGTTGATATTTTTTGTGAGACTAAGGGTGTGTTTAGTTGGGAAAAATATTCCATTTTTCTAGAAAATTTTTCATTTGAGAATGGAAAAACTGAAAACTTGTTTAGTCGCACCCTTTTCTAATATTTTTCAAAAAAAGAAATTCTCATTTTTCTAATTTTAAATAAAAAAAACAGAAAATCACATTTTACTATTCTCTATTTCTAAAATGAAAAATACAGCTCCCGTCTAAACAGGTTTTCAAAATTCTCAACTCTACTTTAGATAAGAAAAACCATTCCATTCTTTAGAAATTTAAAAACAGAAAAACATAAAAAAATTTCTACAACTAAACACCACCTAAGTTTTGTCTTTTTCGAAAAAACAATAACTTGGTCAAGCAAAAAATAGAGCCTTTTTTTTATACCAAAATGACCATATTTGAAATCGGTTTTCTTGCAGAGGCCCTCACAATTTCTCTTTTCCATTTTAACCTAGTTGATCGCGCATGGTTTGTGATGATATGCGTGATGTACACATGTCAAGCCCACAATGAAGATAGATAGAAAATGAAGTTGATCGCGCATGTTATATGGTGATTTCTTTTTTTTTTTCAGTTTGTGTCAGTCATTAACCTTTTTGCTAACTCAATCTTCACCACAAACTCAATTCATCATTAACCTCAAACTCATCACCTCCACTACGTTCACGACCGAGTACACTGTAACACCCCCAAATATGGGTAGCAGCGGAATGTTGAATATCCGAGGGTGTTACTTCATAGATCAATAGCACAAGATATGAGACGACCACTAAACGTGTCGTTTAAAAAGACATATTGGATTTAACAAAATACTTGTTCATTACATAAGCTCGTGGCTTCAAATTGCTTGACAACATAAGTAAAGATTTCGGTTTATAATAAATGTCCCAAAATGTAATACGCCCCAAATCTTTAATATTGACTATCCACAGAGTGACCCCCAATGTATCTTGGCACCTCGTGCCCTATTGACCTAAAAAAAAACATGCTTAAAACGTCAACATAAAGTTGGTGAATTCATAGGTTTATGTGAATCAATTGTAGGACCGCAAGATTTCCAAGTGTATGATTAAGCAACAGATGCAAACATCATAAAAAGTAATTACCGTTTCCTAAGCTTATGACACCGAAGCTCGACGTATATGGATGCAATAAATTTGCTAATGAATGCCCCTGAATGATGTTCTAACCCGCAACATCCCAAATCCGACATGGTATACGTTTGTTGTCCGGCAGACCGGCACAGTGAGCGCTACTCACCCAAACGGGGACGTCAATCCCAAATAGATCTATTTATAACATTTGCGCTCGCAATCTAGCAATTGACAGTTCATGATAAAAGGGCTCAGTGGGTTATCGCTACTTAGGCAAACACGTAATCATAGTATAAAATGTACACTTGCGTCCAATTTGTAAAACAAAGCATGTTCTCACTCCAAAGATGTAAATCATTTAAATAATTGTAAAACATGAGGCTATGAACTCACCTTAGCAAATAGTCCTCTGAAAATGATAAATATATCACACCGTCAAATACCTAAGTAAATACGGCCAGTCTTAGTCTATAAGTTTAGGCTAAAGACTTAATGTATAAACTACAATAAATTGCTAGTTTATATATACTCTTATCACTTGTGTGGTGGTGCACATGTTTATTGTATTTGTATTCACATGATGACTCTTGGGAAGGTATACGATTTCACACGTTTTAGTATACGTATAAACGTTATTAATAAATATTCCTATTTATTAAGTCGTCGGTTAACTTGTATAATATCCGAATGTAATTCGTCCAGTACGCTAAGTGTTTATAAAATCACTTTTGTTTATAAAATGCCCTTAGGTTTTCCATAATTTCAAAACAGCCCCTAGGTTTATGAAATATATACTATTTTACATTTTTAAACCCTTAAGTTTCCACTTGTACACTTTTGGCCCTTCAATTTTACAAAATTACACTTTAGGTCCTTATATGTTTTAATAGTCCATAAAGTTTCAGAAATGACAAAAATAGTCCTTCAATTTACAAAAATAGTGAGTTGACAGATTTGAACCCTCAAGTTTCAAAGTTGACACTTTTAGTCCCTTAACTTGTAAAAATCACATTTTAAGCCCGATTAAGTTCTAACAAGTGACAATAGGTTTTATTAACTTCCAAATATGTCAAGAAGCTGATACTTCTTTATAAATAGCTCGGGATAATGCTTATTTATGCTTATTGGGCTTAATGAGCCATATTGGGCCCGTTAAGGTCCAATAAGCTATTTAAAGGTCCAAATGAAATTTCAAAAGTACATAAGTACTCCTTAAGCTTATTAAAAAACTGATAAGCTAAAAAATAAGCTCGAGTGAGCTTATTCGAGCTTATTGGGCTCGTTAGCCTAATAACTCAACCCCAAAGTTTGTAAAAAAGGGTTTCATATATTATACAACTTATTTTCTAGACTTATTAAGCTTGTTTGGGTCTGATTAAGCTGACTTTACTTCATGGCTTATCCAATAAGCAAATAATCCTCGGTAATGGGCGGCTTTTGGGCCCATTACGAGTCCATTTAGTGTTTTAAAGGTTTGGGCCTTGGTCATTAAGGGTCCATTAGCTTGTTTAGGAATTATTATAGACTCATAAGCCTGGCTTTAAACTCACAAGTAAGCTACCTAAGCTTATTTTTGGCTTGTAGGCTTTGTTGGGTTACGGTAATGGGAATTCATTAAGCACGTAGGTCAAATAAACTTACCTTATTGCTTAATGAATTCCCATGGGCTCTAAATAAGCTTGTGGGCCCACAAGGTTTGCTTATATCAATAAGCTGTGGGCCTACAAGGTTTGCTTATTGGGCCTGTTTTGGTTTCGTACGTAGCTATTGGGCTAGAAAGGCCCATTAGAAGTTTAATCCATGCATGCTTGTTATATCACGAGTTTAAGCCATCTATCCAACAATAAGCTCGAATGAGCTTATTGACAAGCTATGGGTCTCCATTGTTGGGCCTGTTAGGCCAGTTGGGCCTAAACGTGGGCACATTTGGATTATACGATACTACAAGTGGCCCGTTACACTTCTAGCAACATATATTGTTCGGTACAAGCATCTAGCAACGTATTTCATTTGTTAGCTTATACATGGGTCGTGTCTATCACATGCATACGTTAAAATATTTCGAATACTCCTTACCAAGCCAAAGTGTCACGTTTACCTTAAAGGTTTACGTATGGTTTTTGTACAAACTCGTATACAAGGGTTTTTGATCGCGTTAGGGTCTAAGTCTTCTTATAAACAGAACATCTAAGCCCTAGTTTGTCGTTAATCATTTTGTACATGCATTTTAATAGGTTCTTGCACCACACAAGTATAACATACGCGTTTATATGTATGTGAACCATGCATGGGGCGTACCATGCATGTCCACGCACACATTACATGTTAAGCACAAGAAAATGTGACCCTCACAACTAGATATGAATAGGAATGGATGGTATAGGTTTGAACGTGACTTACAAAAATGACCTAGATGTTCTTTGAAAACGTATCATGTAGTTAACCCAAGTGTTTTACACAATCGTGTAACCCAACCAAAGCTTCAAACCCATGTAAGCACCCAACCTTAGCTCATGTATCCCCTTGTGAACTCGTATAACAATCCTTATGGTGTTTGTGGTTTTGAATGGAATCAAAGGAGGTGTTAGTTTGATGTTTGTGATCCGAACAAGAAAAGAGAAGTGTGTTTAGTTGTTTAAGAGAGTTTTAAGGTGTGTGTGAGTTGCTAAGATTGTTAAAATGGTTATATGAGAGTGTGTTAATTTTAGGCAATAGTAGTAGTACATGTTTCTAGTCTGGATTCTAACCAAAACTGACCCCTAACTAGGTGGTTTTGTAATTTCTAGTTAACCATACATTGTTTTGTTTAAACAACTAAGTACCATTCTTAATTACATGATCTAGGTATAAGATTTACCAATATCTAGCAAAATCTTAAGGTTAGTGTACATGTGTGTGTATTGCCGCGGCATCCAAGAGAAAAGAGGAGTCAAATGGTTATTAACCATTGTGTAATGAGTTTACTAGGAACACTTAGTACATGTTTTAATTAACCATGGATTGTACAAGTACTTAGGGATCGTTAGGAAGATTTCTAGGTGATTTGTGTGTATATAATGTAGCCGTGGGTTTTCCAAAGAGGAAAGAAGGATCAAAGTGATCTTTAACTATGTATATTAGTTAACTAGAGACCATGTTGTAAAACCTTAATTAAAACTTAGATGTACATGTACTTAGTATAAGTCTTAAGGATTTTCTAGTTATCTTTGTCCCCATATTCGGCCCTAGTTGGGTATTAAACTAAGATTTGATTAATAATATATGTTTAAGGTTTTAAAAAAAAGTGATTATTGGTATAAGTTAGGTAAGTCTAGGCATTTCGGGGTGTGTCTAAATGTATTTTTTGCAGAAAGTAAGACTTTACGATGACCAGTAAAAATAAAATACGCGAAGTTTAATAATTATCTTCTTAATAATTATATAACACTTGTTTGACGTAAACTTTAACTTATTTGGTGACCGTTTACTTTAAATGATTATTTCTAGTCTACGCGAATTTTGCTTAAAAGTTATATTTATAGGTAAACGCGTATTGGCCATATAAACTAGGACGAATATTGGAGTCGTAAAATGACCTGAAATTGAGAAATATTACATACACAACTACCAAACGCAAACCCAAATCCATAATACGGATATATCCAAACCCAAATCCTCTAAGTGTCTCTTACACTGACCTTGCTATCCACTTAAGGCAATATATATCCGACCCCCCCCAATATTTTCTAGCCGCCGAAATCTTGAATTATTCTGGTCCTAACCCCATTGACTTCGCCATATCTCCCACCATTCATTTCTATCATCTTTATCCCACCCGCCATCTCTTAATCTCGACCGTACATCTTCGAAACACCGTCATAACTCATCACCACTACCACAATTGTAACCCACCACCGCTACGACGCAACCACAACCACCCCCGTAAAGCCAGATCTACTACCATCATTAATTGAACCAACCACCACATGTTAAACCAGATCAACTTGCATTCAAAATAATCATGAATAGTGAATATACAATAATGCATCTTAAGTTCTTTACATGCATGCAACATGTATATATGTCTTTCTTTTTATCTTTATAGATAATATTGGTTATATTTAGTTAATAATTTTTTATGCAAATAATATTTTCCATTTTAATCATCACTTGTTCATATGCGCGATCAACCTTTATTCACTGGCACAGACTGAAAAAAAATCACCATATAACATGCGCGATCAACTTCATTTTCTATCTATCTTCACCGTGGGCTCGACATGTGTACATCACGCATATCATCACAAACCATGCACGATCAACTAGGTAAAATGAAAAAGAGGAATTGTCAGGGCCTCTACAAGAAAACCAATTTCAAATATGGTCATTTTGGTAAAAAAACACAAAAAAAGACACCTTCTCACAAAACACCTGTAAAAAATAAGTGAAATCACACAAGACTAAAATTGAAAATCATTTTCAAAAAGACTACTTTGTGGAAAACAACAAAAAATAGACCATTATTAGAATTAGAATAAAGAAAAATAAAAAATGACCTATGTAAGTTGTAAATTTCAAAGGAAGAGGCTTTCCACAAGGTTGTCAAATGTGGCTTTAAAATTCTAATTGTTGTCAAATAATAAATACATCTTTGGTTTGGTTTTTTAGGACCGGTCATAAAAAGAAAATAAGAACGCGTCTAGTGCAGAGGTGGGGGCGTTTTAGACGCGTGCTCGTTATTACGTCAGCTCATGATCAACGCGTCTAGGAGGCAAAAAATGAAAGGCTTGGACGTCTCCAATACAGAGTCGTGTAAGTGTTATGTGGGCCCAAAAGTGAGTTGTATGAGTGATTTAATCTGTTTATGTAAGTCATATTTGAGTGGTTAGGTTCGTTGTGTTATTATGTTAAGTTGATGGTGAAATTAATTGTAAATAGATAAAGCTGAAATGACACTTAGATGATGATAATAAATACGGTTTTAAAATTGGTCAAAAAGAAGAACCTCAAATCAAGCTGACCATATATGTGAAAACATGAGTTTCTTCTTTTTGACTAATTTTAAAATTAGATAAAGCATGTTGGGTTGGCACACCACCAAAACAGGATCCACACACCATAAAAAAAAAATTTAATTTTAATTTTAATTTTTATAAATTTGTTTTTATTATAAAACTGCAAAATAAAATAAAACGTAACATAAATTATAAAGTTTGATAAGTCAAAAGAATTAAAACACAAAAAACACGGAGCAGAATACCATAAAAACTGTCTTTGTTCTGTTAATAAAATAAGTAAAACTGTCAGAAAAAAATATGAAACAGAAACTATAAAGTCAAAATAGTAGAAAACAAAATATACAGAACAAAAAAACACTGAAAACTGTCTTGTCCTGCCAATAAGTGGTGTGGGTGGTGTGTAAACCACATGACCCAACATGAATCAAGAAAATCATTAACGGAAACATGAATCAAGAAAATCATTAACGGAACATCAATAAGCCAAAAGTTCAATATAGACCCAATATTTGTCATAAACCCAATGAACCAATCCTAGCCACTTATTTTTTCATCAAAAATAAAAAAACCCACTTTCCACCTTTTTAAAAAATTAAATATCTCACACACTGTTAATCGTTACGCAAAACAAAACAGATCATCGCGACGAGAATTAAATTATCTTTCTATAGAGGGGCGACACTATGTACTTTCGACGAACTTTTTTTTATGATTTTATGAAGTCATATACGATTTTATGAAATCATATATGATTTATGAAATCATATATGATTTTATGAAATCATATATGATTCGTTATACGAATCATATATGATTTTCGCAATTCGTGACTGAAACAAAATTGAAAAAAAGTTCGTTAGAATCACAAATCATATATTATGATTTTATGAAATCATATATGATTTCATGAAATCATATATGATTTTATGAAATCATATATGATTTTATGAAATCATATATGATTCGTTATACGAATCATATATGATTTTCGCAATTCGTGACTGAAACAAAATTAAAAAAAAGTTCGTTAGAATCACAAATCATATATTATGATTTTATGAAATCATATATGATTCGTTATAAGAATCATATATGATTCGTTATACGAATCATATATGATTTACGCAATTCGTGACTGAAACAAAAAATCGAAAAAAAGTTCCTCGAAAGTATATCGTGTCACCCGTCTACTGAAAGATAAAAAAATACTCGTCGCGATGGTGTATTTTTTGTCGTGTGACGATTACCGTTTGTAAGATATTTTATTTTTAAAAAGAGGTGAAAAGTGGGTTTTTTTATTTTTGATGAAAAAATAGATGGTTGGGATTGATCAATTGAATCTATGACAAATAATGGGTCTATGTTGATCTTAACTCACATCAATAATGCAATGAACTTATATACTCCATCCGTCTCAAAAAGAGCGTCCACAAACAAAAATTGAACAAATTACGATATGTGTAATTAATGCCAGTTTTGATTGATAAAAAATTATTTTTACCCTCATAGTTAATATAGTAATTAGGAATGAGTAATTAATGCATGTTTTGATTATAAGGATAAAGTATGAAAACAAGTCATTATTACTTTTCAAACATAAAAAGTGGACACTTTTTTTTGACAAACATAAATAGTAAGGTAGACACTTTTTTTGGACGGAATGAGTAGTTCCAAAAAGGTTCAAAATACTATTTTAACTTCATAATCATCATTTACTTTCCTCGTAAAATTTGGCAACAAATTAGTACGATAAATTCCTTTCTTGTCATTTTATGTTGTGTGTTATGGTCATTTTCTCATCAACTTTAGTTCAACGTCACATGAGATTTTCAATACCTCAGCTAACCCACCATCTAAGAGCCATAGTGACGACCAACTAACAAAACATATAAAAATAATCAACTTAATACAAACATACCCTACAATATACTTCACGTAACACAAACAAAAAAAGAATGCATTCATTAGGTGGTATGTACCACCGAACCAACCCTTTTTCTCTCCACAGTTGAGTTTGGCCGTAATGGCAGCGGCGCGCGACGCCATCACTTGCGGTCACATGCATCATAACGCCTAGTCTTAGATCGTCCGTAATAGACCCAAGAAGACGAAGTCTTCGTCCTTGCTCGCACTCACATGACGTGTTGTTCTTATTTCGGAGACCATGTTATTACGCGTCTTCCATATCAATTTTGCAAGACATTGTTTTGTGAACGACCGAGTCTTGCATTGTGTGTTTTTGTGTTTATGGGTATGTTTGGCACCAAAGATTATGAGAGATTGTGATTATTTTTTTGAAAAAAATAAGCTTTTTAAAATATAAGCTTCGTTTGGCAAATGAACTTATATGTGATTATAAAAAAAATCTTTCATAATCTTTTAAAATCAAAAGCTACCTCATGTAACTTATAATAATAATCTTTTTTTATAATCTGATTACGTAAACCAGCAAGTTTCAGAACCGGCTTTGGCAACACCCCGTACTCAGCCTCAGCATAGAACGGAGAGAGAGTAAATTGCGCTTCTGATGACAGGAGTGAGATGTTGCCACGAAATCACAATAACCAGTGGTTGATCGACGAGTAGTGGTACAAACCCGCACAATCCGCATCTAAGTAGCCACTAAAGATGACGTAGTTAGGATTAAAGCTGTGTAATCCAATTGGACAAGGTGCCACGCACATACCGTAAGATCCTCTTGAGAGCAGAGAGATGAGGCTCTCGGGGGTCATGCATAAAGAGACAGACCTGCTGAACAGCATATGAAATGTCAGGCCGGGTAAAGGTGAGATACTGTAAGGCCTAACTAGGCTGCTATTATAATTGTTGAGTCAGAAATAGGAGCACCATCTGCAGAAAGTTTGGAGTCCGTGTCATAAGGTGTAGACACGATTTACAATTAAGCATTAACAGCCGATCAAGAACCTCGTCGCTTACTTTTGTTGAGATAGAACATCCCCGAAGACATTACGAGTCTTTGAAAAATGCCCAAGAAATTAATTAAGTGAGCCCAATTTCTGTCATTGGAGAACTCTGCATTAAAGAGAAGTGATAATCTGCTGTAATAGATCAAAAGAAGATGCAGTCAAAACAATATCATCAACATATAAAAGCATGTAAGCAGTTTCTGCCCCCTGTCTGTAGATGAAGAGTGAAGAGTCACAGCGACTATGATGAAACCCAAAACACGAAGCAGCATAAGCCGCAAATCTCTAAAACGGGCCTGTTTAAGCCCATAAAGAGATCGCTAGAGAAGGCAAACATGATCTGGATGCTGCGAATCCCGAAAACCAGGAGGTTGGTGCATGTATACAGTCTCTGATAACGATCCATGTAAAAAGGCTTTTCTTGAATCAAGCTGAGTTGAATAACGACCAATGTCTAGAAATGGCTAGTCGGGTATGTACCCGAATAGTAGACGGTTTGGACAAACCGAACTACAATGTATCTTCACTTATATACCTGCAAGTTGAGTGTTACCATTTTGCAACAATGTCGTGCCTATGTACCGACTGAGGGTACCATTAGCGTTATACTTATGCCGAAAAAGCCACATAGAACGAACAATGTTCGCGTCCGGTGGCCGAGGCACAAGAATCCAAGTATTATTTTTAATTAAAGCAGTATATTCATCAAGCATAGCACAGACACCAATTTGGGTCTACGATAAATTCATTTAGATAGACCATAGGAAATAGGTGATTTGGTGGACACGTGTAAGTTAAAACATGGAGTGGGTCGATTAGTTTCGAACAGAAAGCGTGGGTTGTGTCATGGGGTGAGACGAGGTGGGATTATTTTGGTTGTGGGTAGGTATTGTTGTTTCAGTGGGATGCGTTTGATGTGGCTGGAAGTTTGGTGAGTGGGAGAAAGGGGGCTTACTCATGTGTTTGGTTGGTAGCCGGGGTTGGAGTGGGCTTAGGTGGTGGACTGGGTGTGTGTTAGCCGCAGTAGATGTATTTAGTGGTTTGGTGGGAAGTGGTGATGCAGAAGTGAATATGAGAATGATGTGTTGATGTATGATGTTGGGTGATAGTGTCCATAAATGTTGTACTAGGGGTTTTGTAGTCATGAGGCAGTCATAGATCAATATGGGAACTGTCTCATCAAATGTTACATGGAGGGATATAAGTTGATTTGTTCGTGTTTTAAGTCTAGGCATCGATATCCGCGGTGATGGTTCGGATATCCAAGAAAAATTGAGGGGTTGTAGCCGTGGTTCAAGTTTGTGATTTGTGTGATGATGGGATAGTAACGGCAACCAAAAAACACGAAGATCCGCATAGTTCGGTGTTGTTTTAAAAAGGCGAGTGTGAGGTATTTCATTGTTGATGGCGGTGGAGGGTAAGATGTTCAAGAGGTAGGCGGCCATGTGAAGAGCTTCAACCCAAAATGTAGGTGGAAGGGAGCTTGGGAAAAGTAAAGTACGACATGCATGTTGTCATGGTGCGTATCATGCGTTCTGATTTTCCATTTTGTTCTACGTTGTGAAGTCTTGGACAAGAGATACGAATCAAATTATGGAAAAAAAATACCATTGGCCACAATCGTGTCTTGTTAATATATAGTTATTGTATGATTGAATGAGATTACCTAGAGATGACATATCTATTTATAATAAATAGCTAGCTTTGTAAATAAGCAACATCAAACCTAACCCTAATAGACCACAAGCCCACAATCGGGCTTGGGCCACTTATTCGTCTAACAGCCATCACTTGCGGTCACATGCATCATAACGCCTAGTCTTAGATCGTCCGTATAATAGGACCAGAGGACGAAGGTCTTCGTCCTTTGCGCGCACTTCACATGAAGTGTTGTTTCTTATTTCGGAGACCGTGTTATTACGCGTCTTCCATATCAATTTTGCAAGACATTGTTTTGTGAACGACCGAGTCTTGCATTGTGTGTTTTTGTGTTTATGGGTATGTTTGGCATCAAAGATTATGAGAGATTGTGATTATTTTTTTGAAAAAAAATAAGCTTTTTAAAATATAAGCTTCGTTTGGCAAATGAACTAATATGCGATTATAAAAAAAAATCTTTTATAATATCTTAAAATCAAATGCTACTTCATGAAACTTATAATAATAATCTTCTTTTCATATTCTTCTGCTTTATCTCATCTACGCCTGCATCTCTAGTTCCACCAACAGTTTACTTTTGCGAATAAGTACCTCTTTGTGTGTGTATTTTGGTAGGGTATACTTATGTTTTTAGTGGAGTGTGTTTTGATAGTGAAGTTACTTGTCTTATTACACCTTGTTTGTGATAATTGAAAAAAAAAACTGAGACGGTAATTATGAATGCGATATTTTAGTTCCTTGCTACAATTAACTTATCCTTCTTATTTGAAATTGGTAATAAGGTTGAATACTTCGAGATGAAGTTGACATTTCCTTAAATATGGGTTATAGTCGACATGGTGACATGTCATTGGAAAAAGAATTTTCACGGACATCATATATGAAATTCAACAATCCATCGAGGGTTTAATTCATATCCTAAATATCTGAAATTTTGTCAAAGCTATGTAAACAACAAAGAGTCAAAGACTCACAAATACAATATATACACGTTAATACGCTGCATGTGAAAACACATGTTAAAAGTAAGTTAACTTTTAACACACAGGTTCTTGGTTGATGATAGGCAGGGCTCGGGGCGGCGGTTTTGAGCATGTGCGGGGTGCTCAACAGCCAGGGCTCTAATTTTTCAGGAGGAGGCATCTACGTTTTTATATGGAAGTGAGTTATGATGTTTTAATTTGGGTTTTTCATGTTAAATGTGTTGAAAAATGCCATTCTAAAACTTAAGATTTAATGGATTTTTAGGTGTCCAAGTTAACATCGAGTGGTTTTAAGTGATTGTAAAGAAAATGGCAAAAATACCAGGTTTATGGATGTTTCAGCATTATACAGTTGAAGAAGATGGAGATTTATGACATTTTCCCTTTTGCACCCTAAAGTTTTTTACGTTTTACAATCCTGCCTAATATTTTAGTTTCATTTCTAAGTTAGTATAAAAAAGTTTATGAAATTAACAATCTCATCCCTTGTTTAAGACGAAGTTTAGAATTGGTCCTTTTTTTTGCATAATGCCATAATATTTTTATATTTGAATAGAAAAAAGTTTTTAAGGTGTTCAAATACTATCATTATGATACATATAAACTTGTTAAACACCGATATTTTGATGTTGTTTCACTTATTTTTATATATTTGGAACTTCTATTTTTATATACACATTTTTTTTTGCTCGAGGGGCCTAAATTTCGGTATGGCACAGGGCCTTCAAATTTCACGGGACGGCCCTGATGTTACTGTTCTTTATAATTTCTGTTGTGCTTATTAATGTTGTTTGTAAAACTAATCCTAGATGGGCAAAACGATCTCCACATAATACTACCTCCGTTTTAAAATAACTGTCCAGTTTGACTTTTCAGGGTCAAACTGGTTCAACTTTGACCTTACATATATTTGTATGTGTTATATAATACTTGATGCAAAATATACGAATAGATTGAGTTTTTAGTCTATTTTTCATTGGTATAATTTTAATCAAGTATTATATAACAAAAAATATATTTAAGGTCAAAGTTGAACCAGTTTGACTCTGAAAAGTCAAACTGGACAGTTATTTTGGGACGAAAGGAGTATAAAATAATATAAATTTTTTATAACTTTGGCTGTTAATTTTGGCCTAAGGACAGATAACTTGAGGCGGGGTGTGAAGCTGAGTTATAGGTCACCAACCATCCTATAACTCACCCACATCGAGAGCTCTTAATATGACGAGTTTATTTGAGTACTAAGGAGTGAAATCTATATCAGTCAAATTTCTAACTATCGTGAAACACATTTACAGGATTTGCCTGGCTCACATTACCTAAGACTAGCTTATTTAAAGACTTTAGGTTAAACATGATAAAACTAAGCATACATTTCTTTTTCAAACAACTTATTTTTTTTCAGTGACGTGTATTATATATGACATTTAAGGAAAAAAAACATTATATGTATGTCTTTCAGGACGGGTACATTACCAATTTGTTACACGAATCTGCTTTATAATATTTGTTTTGTCACAAAAAATTTATTTAATTTTTAAAAAGTGCCAAATCCTAAAGTTGACATTGAGATAGGCAAACCTAAAACGCGAGGTTGTTAGGACTATCTAAAAGTTTATCTATTGTTTCATACTTGTTTAAAAGTCGCTGGTTTGACCTACTTATCAATAAAAATAGTTGAAAAAATTCAAAACTTTTTTAAAATTGTAAATCATTTGAAAAGAAATAACTCTTTTAAAGGAGTACTTTTCTGAATACAACCTGTAACAACACAATCACCACCTATCGGTTTGATTGTTTTTTTCACAGTGATGTGGATTCATAAAGACTTCAAAAAAGGATTTTTGACTGATGAGGCTGATGATAAGCAAGCTGATTGCGGCACATGAAGAGGTAAAGTTCATGATACATTTTAAACTATTCCAATTTAGTTGTATTATATTTCCAATCCTAACATTGGCTGTGAGTTTGTAGGAAGCAAATAATGACTTCACCCACACACCGCCATCTACCACATTGATTAAAAAGGTTAACCATTCATGATCCAGCGATTAATCTCGTGTCCTTGACCAATGGAGACACCTTTCTAAAGGAATGATACAGGAAGCGGGAAAGTTCAGGAGTCAAGAAGCGCCGTGTGTTCATTGATCTAGATGAGTGGATAACCGAGTTAGAAGATGAGGAGGCAATTCCAATTCAGAATATTTGTTAAGTTCAAAGTTTAAGCCAAAAGAGTAATCTTCTTTATAGACAACACCATGGGTTTATTTTGTTTTTATGTTTTTTTTGGAAGTAAATTTACTTGCATAAATAATAGTTTGTTAAATAAATGTTTGGCGTTTTGCTTCTGTTATCAAATCAGGAGATTGTTTGAGTTTTAAAACAATGTTGACTTTCATTTTGAAGTAATTGCTGATTATTTCAACCATGGAGATGGTTTTTCCATTTAAAACAATGTGCCATTGTACATGGCTTTTCTTTTTTTAATGGAATTTAGGCATATGCCTTTTTATGTTTATTTCAATTGTGTCTATGCTCATTTGTTTACCAATTTATGAATGGCCCATATTTTTTAGTTAACTATTATGAGTAAAATTCATCTAGCCGAAGTACATATATATAAAAGTTAACTCATTAAAATACATCTAGCGCAAGCACATATATATATAAGTTAAAATGAACTAGCCCAAATAGTTATTAAAATACCACTTTACTTTATAATGCTTATATGTCATTTATAAAACTAAATCATCATAACAGATAGCAGTCTAAATGTTTTATTCTAATTTTTGCATTTTATCTTTACCAAATTATTGGTAAACAATTTCAAAGCATGGAGATGGTTTGAATTTAAAACAATGTTGATATCCTTTTGAAGTATTGCTTATATATTTCAACCATAGAGATGATTTTCTTTTTAAACAATGTTGCCATTGTACATGGCTTTTTTAATGGAATTTAATCATCAAATGCCTTTTATGTTTATTTCCATTGTTCCTATGTTTATTTGTTTAAAAATAAATATTATAAATCACATACGTTATCTTGAATTGGTATCATTACTATATGATTTCCTACTTTTGTTTCAGTTTTATTTGTGCATTATACCTTACCAATTTGTGAATGACCAATATATTTTTGTTCATTAAAAAAAACTAAAATTCATATAACCCAAGTACAGGTATATTAAACTTAACCCATTTTTTAAAATGATCCTTACCAAATTATTAATGACCCATATTAATTAGTTAACTATGATGAGTAAAATTCATCTAGCCCAATTACAGATATATAAAACTTAAGCCATGTCACTTTAAAAAACTAATTCAGAGATAGCAGCCTTTAAATTTGTGTATATTTTTAGAGTTGTACCTAAATACAAGTTAATTAAGTTATGTACATAAAATGAACTTACACTTAAATATAAGCATGATACATTTCCAGGTTTGCTCAGGCGATACCAATCTCATATAAATGTTGAATGGTGCAACCAGATTGGGTCAATAAAATATCTATTCAATTATATAAACAAAGGACCGGATAGGGTTACGGTTGCTGTAGAAGGCGAAGAGGTAGATGAAGTTCAAGATTATTATGATTGTAGGT
>BQNB010044155.1:0-14844 GCA_026074375.1 Tanacetum coccineum | reverse complement strand
TAACTAGATATAATTCTTGAATTTTTTTAGAGTAAAAAAGTATATCTATAGAAACCTTGTTGAGTTTCTTTAGAAGAATGGGTCTACTGAAACCTTGCTGAGGGCTAGCCTCCTTCCTTCTTACTTGACTTACAATTCGACTCTTTTTTTCTTGAATTTGAATAATTTCCTCTTTATCGCCATTCTTATGTTTAAAAACTGCGCCCCCTTGCCTCCGGTGGCTATTTGACTAAGGCTGGAAAGAGGTGCTTGCTTTATGAAACTAAAACCTTCTTTCTTTGATTCTTTGATCGGAATACGGATGAGATCAGAAAGGCCATCATTGGGGCAAACGATCATACTTTTTTATTGCCTTTCCTTATTTCAATTTAAGGAAATCCACTTCTTTACTAGAGAGAACTCGATTTGAAGCTTTCATTCCTCTTCGGGTGGTTTGGTTTATCTTTATTTAGCTATTGAGCAAAAAGAGTTCGCTGCCTTTCTGCGTAAATCTTGTTTTCAGGGGAAAGGCTGGGTTCGTAAGCGTTTTTTAGATTATAAAAGAATCAAATAGCAGCGAGACTAAATGGTTTTAAGTCGAATAAAGGGCCTAGGAGTCATAAGCAAAAGCAAGATAGAAGTAGTGGGTTTAGTACGCCCCGCCAAAACAGCTCCGAAACAAACAAAAAGGTACGTGCCGCACTCACGAAGGACTGCCAGTGATATACTGGAGGAAGGTGGGGATGACGTCAAGTCCGCATGGCCTTTATGGGCTGGGCCACACACGTGCTACAATGGCAATTACAATGGGAAGCAAGGCTGTAAGGCGGAGCGAATCCGGAAAGATTGCCTCAGTTCGGATTGTTCTCTGCAACTCGAGAACAAACCGAATGCATTTCGACCCCGTCGTAGTTCTCAATCATTTCGTGGAACCGGGCGTGCTTGAACCATCTACCATGGGGGGGAGCTAATGCACAGGGAAGAAGCTTAGATAAGAGAATACGTCTTGCTTTTTTTGTCGAAAGCTCGACCAGCGAGAAAATTTTTTTGGCCGAAGACAAAAAGTTGACCCACTTCATTCGCTGGTGGAATCATCCTCGCTTCGCGGGAATAACAAAAACCACCATCTCGCTCTTTCCTTTCTTCGGTGCTACCTTTTTCTTTCCAATGGACGGGGTTAGGGTGTATAATAACCTTTTTTTTAGTATGCCCGGGAACAACTCCTACGAAAATTCAGGAAAAAATGTTGGAACCTCATGGCTAAGGATAAGGTAATGGAATTGATAGAGAAATTCATAGACCTAGGTGGGATAGTTTACTTTCTTCTTCCTTCAGACCGGGCCAAGCCTTTAGGTTGTTTAAGTAGGTTTGGGCTAGGTCGTTGCGCTCCTGCCACCTCTTGGCAAAGTAGGCTGCTGGGAAGCAGAAGTAAAAGCTCTTCAAAGAACTTTTGTGTAATAAAGCTTCTTGGTCTCATTTCATTGGTCTCTAAGGTAAAGTCTCGCTTAATCGTTCATCTTTTTCTATAAGGCCTCGGGCCCCACGAATTCCGATTTCTGTTTTTGTTTGTATTAAAGTGTTGGTAGCTTCTAGCCTCGAGCTGGAAAGTCTCATTGAGTTCCTAGCTAGGCCTACGCTACGATCGTTAGAACTCCCTTCAAAAAGTCGAAAGCCGGTCGTCGATAATTTGCTGTAACAGATCAGAAGAAGATGCAGTCAAAACAATATCATCAACATATAAAAGCAAGTAAGCAGTGTCTGCCCCCTGTCTGTAGATGAAGAGTGAAGAGTCACAGCGACTATGATGAAACCCAACCCAACAGGTGTATTCGAGTTTGTCATGGCAGAGTGATGAGTTCGACTGTTAAATCGATGTGAGGTTTGATAATTTAGGGTTTTGGGGATCGGCTGTGAAGGCCTGATACCATGTAATGTGATAGATATTGTATTGATTGAATGAATTACATAAGAGATGACATATATATTTATAATAAATAGCTAGCTTTGTAAATAAGCAACATCAAACCTAACCCTAATAGACCACAAGCCCACAATCGGGCTTGGGCCACTTATTCGTCTAACAGCCATCACTTGCGGTCACATGCATCATAACGCCTAGTCTTAGATCGTCCGTAATAGACCCAAGAAGACGAAGTCTTCGTCCTTGCTCGCACTCACATGACGTGTTGTTCTTATTTCGGAGACCATGTTATTACGCGTCTTCCATATCAATTTTGCAAGACATTGTTTTGTGAACGACCGAGTCTTGCATTGTGTGTTTTTGTGTTTATGGGTATGTTTGGCATCAAAGATTATGAGAGATTGTGATTATTTTTTTGAAAAAAAATAAGCTTTTTAAAATATAAGCTTCGTTTGGCAAATGAACTAATATGCGATTATAAAAAAAAATCTTTTATAATATCTTAAAATCAAATGCTACTTCATGAAACTTATAATAATAATCTCTTTTCATAATCTTCATCTTTATCTCCATCTACGCCTTCATCTCTAGTTCCACCAACAGTTACTTTTGCTAAACATACCCTATGTGTGTGTATTTTGGTAGGGTATACTTATGTTTTTAGTGGAGTGTGTTTTGATAATGAAGTTACTTGTCTTATTACACCTTGTTTGTGATAATTGAAAAAAAAAACTGAGACGGTAATTATGAATGCGATATTTTAGCTTCCTTGCTACAATTACCCTTATCCATCTTATTGAAATTGGTAATAAGGTTGAATACTTCGAGATGAAGTTGACATTTCCTTAAATATGGTTTATGGACATGTGACATGTCATTGGAAAAAGAATATTCACGGGACATCATATATGAAATTCAACCACCATCGGAGGTTATTCATATCCAAAATATTCTGAAATTTGTCAAAGCTAGTAACCAACCAAAGAGTCAAAGACTCACAAATACAATATATACACGTTAATACGCTGCATGTGAAAACACATGTTAAAGTAAGTTAACTTTTAACACACACGTTCTTGGTTGATGATAGGCAGGGCCGGATTTGAGCATGTGCGGGGTGCTCAACCGCACAGGGCCTCTAAATTTTCAGGGGCATCACGATTTTATATGGCAGTGATGTTTTAATTTGGGTTTTTCATGTAAAAGTGATGAAAATGCATTCTAAAACTTAAGATTCACTGATTTTTAGGTAACCCAAGTTAACATCGAGTGGTTTTAAGTGATTGTAAAGAAAATGGCAAAAATACCAGGTTTATGGATGTTTCAGCATTATACAGTTGAAGAAGATGAAGATTTATGACATTTTCCCTTTTGCACCCTAAAGTTTTTTACGTTTTACAATCCTGCCTAATATTTTAGTTTCATTTCTAAGTTAGTATAAAAAAGTTTATGAAATTAACAATCTCATCCCTTGTTTAAGACGAAGTTTAGAATTGGTCCTTTTTTTTGCATAATGCCATAATATTTTTATATTTGAATAGAAAAAAGTTTTTAAGGTGTTCAAATACTATCATTATGATACATATAAACTTGTTAAACACCGATATTTTGATGTTGTTTCACGTATTTTTTATATATTTGGAACTTCTATTTTTATATACACATTTTTTTTTGCTCGAGGGGCCTAAATTTCGGTATGGCACAGGGCCTTCAAATTTCACGGGACTTGGTTGATGATAGGTTGCTCACGGAACTTTGAGCTAATAAACTTTCGTTCACGTTATAAGGCTCGTCTTATTGTATAAATTGTCGTCACCTTAACATTTATTTTTTATTACTGAGAACATATAACTTATGTAAGAAAGGGTTTAGAGTAAGAATCATACAATATATAGGAGTATATGGACCATTCTATAATCCATACTAAATGACTTTGACTGACATAAATGACTTTGACTAATAACTTTAACTATCATAAATTACTTTGACTATCATAAATTACATTGACTAACACGGACTAACAACTTAAACCAAAACAAACTTCTTTCATAACTCAAGTTATAAAAAACTCTTGACCCACACATAACATAATATAAAATAATATAATTTTTTTTATAACTTTGGCTGTTAATTTTGGCGTAAGGACGGATAACTTGAGGCGGGGTGTGAAGCTGAGTTATAGGTCACCAACCATCCTATAACTCACCCACATCGAGAGCTCTTAATATGACGAGTTTATTTGAGTACTAAGGAGTGAAATCTATATCAGTCAAATTTCTAACTATCGTGAAACACATTTACAGGATTTGCCTGGCTCACATTACCTAAGACTAGCTTATTTAAAGACTTTAGGTTAAACATGATAAAACTAAGCATACATTTCTTTTTCAAACAACTTATTTTTTTTCAGTGACGTGTATTATATATGACATTTAAGGAAAAAAAACATTATCTGTACGTCTTTCAGGACGGGTACACTACCAATTTGTTACACGAATCTGCTTTATAATATTTGTTTTGTCACAAAAAATTTATTTAATTTTTAAAAAGTGCCAAATCCTAAAGTTGACATTGAGATAGGCAAACCTAAAACGCGAGGTTGTTAGGACTATCTAAAAGTTTATCTATTGTTTCATACTTGTTTAAAAGTCGCTGGTTTGACCTACTTATCAATAAAAATAGTTGAAAAAATTCAAAAAGTTTTAAAATGTAAATCAATTGAAAAGAAAAGTAAATTAGAGACTACTATTTTCTTGCATATCTCAACTACACGATGCATCTATACTATATTATAAAGTATTTATGACATTTTATTTTTAGAAAGTCTTAAAAATTCAAACTTTTAAACTTACTTGTTATGGAAATACAAGGATATTCAATCTTGACCATCCATCTCATTTTATAGAATTATATCCTAAGGTGACACATGTCACTTCTTAATTAAAAAATCAACTTTATTTTTAAATTAAAATATATTTTTATTTATTTATTTTTTTTATAATTTAATTTCATCATATTTTCTAAAAAATTTGTGCTCTTTAATTCAATTTCAATTTTCATATATTTTTATGTACTTTTAGTTTTTTTTATTTTTAATACAGCCAAAACCGCTGCTTTGCGGGTACCATGCTAGTTTGCTCTAATCGACAAAATTAAAGTTTAAAAAACAATTCCTACCATCCCCTTCTACCCCTTTCTTTTTTAATTAAAACATACTTTCGTCCATCTTTTTAAAATTTTTTTTACCTATCTTAAGTATTTGTAAACTGTTAACATACATAAATTACACAATCGTGACGAGCAATTAATTATCTTTCAATAGAGGGACATTTTCATATACTTTCGACAAACTTTTTTTTTTGATTTTTTTCTCGGTGCGGTATTTTGCTTGATATATCACATGTGATATAACACGAATCTATAATTTTGAACACTCAACATGCTTTCGTAAAATGGGTATAAATATTTGTGTAGAACTCCAAATGATTCGTCGTTTTTGGCATTGGAAAATACATATCCTTAACTTTCCAACCATTTATCACACATAATTTTTGAACCTCCAGATCAATACTGATTATTCATAGAAGTTGATGAAAATCGAAGAAATTTTTATTTTGATAGCCAAAGCCGCTTGATGCATCACGTGTGATATAACATTATTCTGTAAGTTTGAACACTCAACATGATGTCGGGAAATGCGCATAAGTATTTGTGTGCAACATCAAATGATTAATCATTTTTGAAATTAAAAAATAACCATCTTTAACTTTCCAACCATATATCAAGCATAATTTATAAACATTCAAATCAAACACCTTTTTCTACAAAACTATGTTCTAAGTACATGTCCTTATTTGGCATCTGGATACTTTTTGATGAGGCAAACAATCCAATATCCTACTGGTATATTAGTCATCAAATTAAAAGGAACAAAGACATTACTTTGAATCATAGTATTGTCACCTAATTGCACTTTACTTTATAAAAACGAGCATCATTGGACCGAACTTGGTTGTCTTCATATTTAAACACAAGATAACATGCATATGTATAGTGTTGATGAATGACCTAAGTCGACATGATAATCTATATTTTTTTGTTTTTTTATATTTTTTGGTTGTTCTCTCGTTGTAGTATTTTACTTGACATATCACATGTGATATTACACTAATCTGTAAGTTCGAACACTCAACATGCTTTTGTGAAACGGGTATAAATATTTGTGTAGAACTTCAAATGATTCATCGTTTTTTTACATTAAAAATACACATCCATTGCTTACCAACCATTTATCACATATTATTTTTAATCTTCTAAATCAATATAGTTTATTCATAGAAGTTGGTGAAAATCGAAGATTTTTTTTATAGTGAAACCTGCTTTATGTATCACATGTGATATAACATTAATTAGTAAGTTCCAACACTCAACATGATGTCGTAAAATGAGCATAAGTATTTGTGTAAACATCAAATGATTAATCGTATTATGCATTAAAAAAATACACATCCTTAACTTTCCAACCACATATCAAACATAATTTGTAAACATCCAAATCAATACAGTTTATTCATAAAAGTTGGAGGAAATAGAAGATTTTACTTAAAAGTCAAACCACATTTGTTTTGTAAAGGGTTACCTGGGTAAAATATATTACTCACAATAAAAGTTAAGTACAATTTGAATGTTGCTAAAATATCACATTAGCCTCAAGCTAAGCTTGATAACCACAATATAAAGGGAGTTTATGACATGTCATAATAGAAACAACTCTAGCTACAACCACCTAACCATAATCCAAACAACTAAAGACTAATAAAACGCACCACGACAAAACATCCAAGAGACTCCATACACCAATGCATACATCTCCAAGCCAATTCAACCGGCGGTCTGGATGTTCCGTCCATCATTCTTTTTAGTATATATCTCTTATATCTTGTCTTTTCTAAATAATCATGTTGCATAATAGACAATCAAGTGATCGATCGGTAATACCATTTTCTTCACTATGTTTGAAAATCTTTAGATCGTGGTGGTTGTGATGTATAGGTTGTGATATTTGTGTTTTTATAGTAAAGTTTTTTATTTTTAGTAAGTATTCGTTGTGGTTCGAGATGGTGATGTTGTTGAGATGGTTCATTTGAAGGAGATGGCCAGTTCATGAAAAGGTTCACGTTGTATTTGAAGTTGAGATGGTAATGATATAAGGTCATGAGGTGATTCAGGTCGTAGATATGGTAAGGTCATGAAATGGTTTGTGTAACTGGGGGTGGTGTGTTCGTGAGATGGTATCGGGTTGTGGGTATGGTGTGTTCGCGAGATGGTTAGGGGTCGTGGGTATTTTGAGTTCGCGAGATAGTTTCGAGTCGTGGTTATGATGAGGTAAAAGGATGGTTTGAGTCGTGGGTAGGTGAGGTCGCGAAATGGTTTTGGTTGTAAGTATGATGAGGTCACGAGATGGTTCGGGTCATAGGTATTTGATAACGCTCTAAATATACATATATTGTCCCTTGTAAAATAGTAATTTATCTATATAAAAGTAGTAAATATTGTGGAAACTAGAAGGGGGGGGGGGGGGTTGAAATAGTTTACATGTTCGTTTTCCGTTTTAAAAGTTAGCTTTCAAAATATTTAGATTCGAGTTGTATGTTTAACCAATTCACAATATGAACAAACAATATAACAATCTAAACTAAAGCTAAATAACAATGACAATAATATGAAGAGATAAGAAAAGGAACAATCAAACCAAGACGCCAAGATTTTATAGTGGTTCGGCTACGAAGCATCTCTTCGCCCTACTCCACTCCCCGAGTATCCTACTCGAGATTTCACTATGTCAACAAGCTCCCTTTAGGCGGAGAAAACCATTTACACATCGCTTAAGTTATTTTTTGACACTAAGCTAAATGTCAAGTCTTAATCTTAGCTAGAACCAATCTACCATTTCACAATCAATACACAATCGCTAGATCTACACTATCAGATTTACACACAATCCGAATCACATAAATACACAAGATAATTTACAATAGAGATTTGGTACTTAGAAAACTCTTGCACTTGAATGAGAGGGAAGAGACGAGAAGAAGAAATTAGATCACTTGAAACAAGATCTAAGAATGTTAGTGATTAAGAGATTTAGAGAGAGAAAGAAGATTTTTAGAGAGAGAAAGTTATCTGAAAATTTCATGCAAAGAGGTCTGATTTTCTACAAGGAATGAAGAAGTATTTATAGGCAGGAAAATTCAACGGTCACTAGGGGCGGTCATGGCGGTCCCAGATATATAAGGGGGCGCCAGGCCTATAAGGGGGCCGCCTAGTAGACTGCGCTCCCTTTTTTGTCTTTTTGTGAGGAAGGTTGTATCTGATATGAAACCTTCCATTTTGGGAGGAAAATTTGAATTCAAATTTTAAGTTTTTAATAAAACTTTTCTTTTAATTAGAAAATATTTTGTAGAATTATTTTTGTGAAATTCTTTTGTAAAAATGTGATGGATAAGAGAAATTATTTTTTGTTCACTTAATCATGATTATATGATTTGGTTTGTTCTAAACCTTAAGTGATTACTAATCTTAGAAATAGAATTTTACGATTAATAATTTGTAAACGTTTAATTTTATCGTAAACGTTTTTACATTTTGTTATTGTCAAAACGTTGAGAGGTCGAAAAATATAAATAACGTTTTTAGACATTATTTGTATTAACAATCTCTTCCTTTTTGATGATGACAAAATATAAACTCATTTTGTATAAAATTATTAGTTACACATTATTAATGAGTTTTGTTTCATTTCTCCCCCTTTTTGTCGAATTCAAAAAGGATGATCGTCGAGTGGTTGTAGGAAGAAAGAAATCGACGATATCAAGACTCCCCCTTTATGTATTCTCCCCCTCGTTTGGGGCACCAAGGGATCGATCTTACAAAAATTGTTTGTTACAAAACAAAGTTAGAGATACAAGAGCAAGACAAATATTTTTTAAATAACACATTGGATTCAAGTCACCCAAAAAGGGAGTTTCATTCAACAATCAAGAAACTCATACAATAGCAAATGCAAGTAATACATTCATACAATATAATATAAAACATAATACGAGATAATTAATCCATAAGTAACACTAAATTTATTCAAGAGATAAAGAGAGACAATACTACGTAAGTCCTAAATGATTCATGATTCATAGAGAATGACTTTTTTTGAGCAAAAAGGTTTAGGGTAACACGTTTATGAAATTTTTTGAAGCCATTTCAAGATGGAGGTGGAAAGTGTGAGGTGATTGCGGTAGCGAGAAGATACTCAAGATAAGCAAACATGATGTTCATTTCATCTCTTAGGGTTAAGAAAAGAGTTCGGTTATGAAAGCAACATATGCAAGTTGACCCATGGTAGTTATGGTGGTTAAAGTAAAGAGGGTGGCCAATGATAGGTGGTTGAGGTTGTGGTGGAGATGGTGGTGATGGAGTATCATGAATATGATCAAGAGGAGTGATGGGTAACAAATAGAGTGTGATATCCAAAGAAGGATGACTTTGAAGTGGTTGAGGATTTGAAGGTCTAGGAGGAACATCCGAGATGTTATCAAGCAAAGGGTTTAAAAGTTGAGGAGAAGTTGGTTCATTTGACGATGGTGGTGAAATTTGTAATTTTGATTGAAAAGAAGAAGATGTGTTCTCTTGGCTTGATGATGTTTGATTAGTGGATGGAGTTTAGATGGTGCATTTGGAGGAGTTGGAGATGAAGAAGTTGTTATAGAAGAAGGTGTGGCGGTGACATCTTCATCACTAGAGATGTTAACAAATAGTTATCTAGGAGGGATTATGGTTAGTTTTATTTTCTTGGAAGGGTTAGAAGAAGAAGCTTTGGTGGAATTCATAGTGGAATGGTTTGAGGAAGATGAAGATGGTAAGAATAATGGGAAGGAAGGCTTATTTAATTTGAAAGCATAGGATCAAAGTAGAAAAGCATGAGGATTAAGGAAATAAATTCCAAAAGTTATTTAGCAAAATGTAGGAAGTTTAGCTGGGTCTAAGAGAGAATAGTCAACTGCACAGAAAATCGGGTAGTCACAGTTAAATTTCTGTGACTTCTGATGACGGTCCCATATATACATGGCGGTCTCAGAAATATTAAGGGCCGCCCCATATTTATGGGGGCCGTTCTCTAAAGACAGGAAAATTTTCCAGTTTTCCTGATTTTTTGCAGATCCTGTACAGAAAGAAATTTCCTATTTTTCCCTTTTGCAATCAACTTTATTTCATCATGAATCATCTAATGCTTAACCATTAAATTCATAAAGCTAATCATTTCAAATTCAATCAAAGAAACACATGTATGCATATTAGCTAATAGATAAGCATGCATATCATCATATAGGTATTTATAGTGTATCAAGTTCTATGCAAACAAGTGTTTAGGATGATAAAATCGAAAGATCATCCAAGGCAAGTTATGTTATCCGTACTATATACTAAGTTACCACTAAATAATATAAGTTTAAGTACTTAAGCTTCATAAAGTAATAAGTAGTATAATTAATAATGTCACAAGGCACATTTCCATATTGCTCACTTCCTCATATTTCTCCACAAGTTTCTGAGACCTTTCTCGATTGACCTTAGTCCACCACGATGCTCATCTCGAACCTGAACTTGACGGTTGATGATTTCGGTTTGACGAGTGTAAAAAGGTTCTAAGTGAGGTTTAATATTAGGTGGGTTTTGAAAAACTTAAGGAACTTCATTTGTTAATGAATTGACATAACGAATGGGGGAAGGAGTGCTTGCACGTGAGGTCCCTTTGTCATTTCCATCATCATCATCGTTAAGATGAGAGGAAAATGGTTGATTAAAGGTGGAGGAAGAAGAAGTAGAGTGACGACCTCTTCTCGTGCCAAGATCCTTTCTAGTCTTTCGCTCTTGTTGAGCGGTAAGAGGATTCATGACATGATCGTACATGACATAAGACTCATTGAACAATTGGCAATTTTCATTCCTGACTAATTTAATAAAACGGGTTAATAACATACCATAGGGTAAAATTAACATCTTTTGTTTAGTGACCCACTCTATTCGTTTTGCCATGAAATAGGCAAGGTTGAAATTTTAGGAGTGTACAACAAAATAAAGCATGTAACAAAAACATGCGGGAACATGGTCTCGATTACCCCCAGAGAGAAGACATTTTCCCGGATAATTTCTTCTAAAGGTTTGAAGGTTGTCAAAATTTCACGAGTTAGAATTTGATATTCATGAACATCAATTTCTTCCTTATGACGAATGCGACTGACTTGACCTTCTCGATCAATTCGAATAGATGAAATGATGTCATCAGGAGAAGGAGGGTTGGTTTGATATGGACCATCCGTAGGGACACCATATGCCAACTCGTCAAGTGACCATTTGTCAGTAAAGACGCAAGCACCCTCGCAAGGTATGTCAATAATTTGTGCAAAATCTTCAAGATAATAAGAAAAGAATTGATATTGATTTACAAACTCGACAAACATTTGACCTTCATCGGAGTAGTTTAGTTGGTATTGACTGAAAAACTCAAGTATCAACCGAGGACAAATTTGGTCGTTGATTTCAAGAAGACACTCAAACTCTACAAAACTGAACAAAGACCGAATATAGTTTAGATCCGCAAAGTCATTAAAGACCACCCGACCCTCATGAATGTAGCGACTTTCAAGGTTTCTCAGTTTTTATTTTATAGGTGAACGGTACTCATGGGAAATCATTAGAATGTATTGTCTTGTATTTTTATAGTCTTCAGATGATTTACGAGGCATGATTACCTATAAATAAAATATTGATGTCACATTTTATTATCATTTGCTTGTATTGTTGTGTTGACATTGTTTCTAGTGTGTGCCTAAGTGTGACAAATGTGAAGTAACGATTAACTCGACCTAAAACATAAAATCCTAAAAGTTAATCCAAACGCTCCTTAGTTTGATTTTGCTCATCCAAACATGTCAAAAAATACATATGAATTATGTATCTCAAAATTTGTTCATGAGATAATTATGCATGTGCTGAAAATCATTTTTGAGTTGTATTAACAATGCATAACAACAATTTTATTATGTTCCTAACATGAGTGATTTGAAAATGAATTTGAGGTTTTGGTTCGAAATCAATTTTCGACAAACTCACAAATGTATGCAAATCCTATGTCTACGGGAAGCATATTAGTTATACATTTTATCCTAGTAGTCTTAATTGTACAAAATTGAAAGAAAAATAAAAAACCCCTAATTTCAATTTTTGTGTTCATCATGAACCCTAGACTCAAATTGAAAGAAAATAGATGAAATGACTTACAATTGATGATGTTGATGATGTTATGAATGATTGTAGGTGTTGATTTTATCTTCAATTAGTGTTTTAATGGGTGATTTTGAGTTTTTAGGTAGTTTTAGTCGTGTTCGTCGCTTGCAGAGAAGAAGGGGTGTGTTTTGTTTTGTTTTTAGAAATCTTTTTTACTAAGTGTAAAATATGGTGCCAGCTGTTGGCGGTCCCATATTTATCAGGCGGTCCTAAATATATTGGGGGGCCGTCAGGGATATGGGGGCCACCCTCAACTAGGCGTTTTGGACTTAGTTTTGATAAAAATTTTGCAAAGAAGAGTGATATTTTAATTTGAATTTCACGAATTAAAAATGCTTAAGGTACTTCGAATGAAGTATTTAAGTTGTCACGACACGGAATAGAACACGGACTAGAATTGAGACAAAAGAAGGAGAAGCGGACTAATGTGATTTATGGAATGTGTTCCATCATTCCTAAGCCAAGACGTAGATAATTAAATGATTCACGTTTAAGGGGTTTCGTAAGAATGTCGGCGATGTTGTCGACAGACGGCACTTTTTTGATTAAGATATGTCCTTTCTGGACATTATCACGAAGAAAGTGGTGATGAATTTTGATGTGTTTGGTTCGAGAATGTTGCACCGGGTTTTTGCTAAGGTCAATCGCGCCTTTATTGTCGCACATGATCGGGACGTCGTCGAGTCGAACGTCGTAGTCGATAAGAGCTTGTTTCATCCATAGTGCTTGTTGACATGCCTTTCCGGCGCTTACGTATTCGGCTTCGGTAGTGGATATAGCAAGAGCGGTTTGTTTCTTCGAGAACCAAGATGTCAAACAACATCCCACGAACGTACAAATACCGCTAGTGCTCTTTCGGTCCACATAATCTCCCGCATGATCAGAGTCGGCATATACTACTGTTTCTATGCCGGTCCCCTTAGGATACCATAATCCTAAGTGCGTAGTGCCTTTAATGTATCGGAAGATACGCTTAACCGCTTCAAGGTGAGAGGTTTTGGGAGCCTCTTGGAAGCGGGCACAAAGGCAGACACTAAACATGATATCGGGCCTACTTGCCGTTAGGTATAATAAACTACCTATCATGCCTCGATACTTGGTACTATCTACCGACTCACACTCTTCGTCTTTCGTGAGTTTGGTATCGGAGGACATGGGGGTTTTCATTGGTTTAGATTCTTCTAAGCCAAATTTCTTAAGCATTTCTTTAATATATTTAGATTGATTAAAGAAGATACCATCTTCCATTTGTTTTATTTGTAATCCAAGGAAGAAGTTAAGTTCACCCATCATGCTCATCTCGAACTCGTCATGCATGATTTTGGCAAATTCATCACACATGTCTTGACAAGTCGAACCGAATATGATGTCATCGACATATATTTGAACGATGATGAGGTTTGAACTTTTCTTCTTAGTAAAAAGAGTGTTATCTACCATTCCCATTTTATATTCATGTTTAATAAGAAAAGCTTTTAATCTATCATACCAAGCTTTGGGTGCTTGTTTAAGACCATATAAAGCTTTCTTTAGTTTATAAACATGATCCGGTTTTTCAAAGTCAATGAATCCTAGAGGTTGTGCCACGTATACCTCCTCATTGATAAAACCGTTCAGGAATGCACTTTTTACATCCATTTGGAATAGTTTAAAGTCTAAAGCACAAGCATAAGCTAATAGTATCCTAATTGACTCAAGTCTAGCAACTGAGGCATAAGTTTCATCATAATCGATGCCCTCTTGTTGATTATAGCCTTGAGCAACTAACCTAGCCTTATTTCGAGAAACAATACCGTTCTCGTCTAACTTATTTCTAAACACCCACTTAGTTCCTATAATTGTCATATTCCTAGGTTGTGGAACTAACTCCCAAACGTCGTTAGTAAAGAATTGATTTAATTCTTCTTGCATAGCAACTATTGAAAGATATCTAATAACATACAAGATTACGGAAAGAAAGGTGGTTTTAGAGAGAGAGTGGTTGGATGAACACTTTAGAGAGAGTAAGTAAACATGAAATGGAAATGCATAAATGTGTGAAATAATGAACAACCAACAACCTCTCCAAGGCATGGAGAGGGTATTTATACATCCCTATTGGCCGGCCTATGGTTAGCTTGTGGGCTTTCCATGGGCCTTTTGGCCCGATTAGATTACTATCATTACATTGGACTAACTACGGGCTTTGACTAACTATTATTGGAAGTGACTGATACTTTTTGTGTTTCTAACAATATCCCCCCTAAAGGAGGTCACTCCAATTTACAAAGACTTAAACCTAGCATACTATGCTTTTATCTTTAGTCTTGAGCTCGTAATAATTAACTTCAATCATTAACTTGTGAATTGATGTACTAATTCTTGACTTTAGGCGTTGACTTGTATCTTTGGCTTAACATGAATGTGATCTTGAACTTCTTGAGATCATCAACCAAGCATAATCTCTTTTCGCCATCTTGTGAACTTTTCCATCTTGTAAACTTGTGACATTAGGACCGACATGCTCATACTGTTGTTGTTTCTTGGTCTTGAAATCTTGAATAAGACATCTTTATTGAAATTCTTTAACTATAACACTTCGTCACTTCGAGAAAGACGTTCGG
>BQNB010044154.1:8355-45059 GCA_026074375.1 Tanacetum coccineum | reverse complement strand
AATAGGTCGTGGTTGAGGCGCGTCGCCATTTGCTCATTGTTAATTATTTCGTTCGATACTTTCGCATTCGGTGAGCTTATAGCCCCTTTTTACTACTTAATTGTTTTACAAACTCTACGGGGTGAGATTACATGCTTCATTTACTTTGGACACAAGTGTTTTTAAATTGTATGTTATCCAAATTTATGCCTGAATATTATTGCTTAAGTTACCAAATTGCCACTTAAGTCCTCATTCAATCATGAACCGTTAACTGATAATGTAATAAGTGTGAGTGTTATGGATAGATCTATTGGGACTGACAATCCCCGTCCGGGTATTCAATAACTTGTGCCACGTCAAACGGACACGTTTACATTTGAAATAATACTTGGGTGTTTCACAACATCAACTCAAAGAGAAAAATACTTGGGTGTCTGGCCGCACCAACTCTAAAAGAAAAATACATGGATGTCTGACAACACCAACTCCCTCTCATAACATATGTTATTGTTCAGTGTCATTAGCTTAGTACAATAATACTTATTTTGGATATGGAGAATGTGTCACTTATCTACTTTACTCGAAACTAGTGATCCGCAAAGCTGTTTGATCTCAATAATATTACTCGGTTTACTTAATCACTGCTTCATGACTAAAACCTATGGATTCACTTAACAATTTTGTTGACTTTATAGCATGTTTCAATCTCATGTCCTCAGGTATAAGCTGCTTGGATGGGAGTCGCGCGAATATTAATGGATGGATATCACTTGGAAGGATTCTGTTTTCACTTTTATTCGATCCAAATTTTTTCGTATCAAAACTTATGTCATTGTTTGGAAAATCGTGATGTCATGTTTCCCTTATAAATGTTTTGAACCTTTATGTCATTTTGAAAACTGTTGGGACCAAGTTGTAACTCTAATATTTTCTAAAGCAATGCATGTAAACTTTATTCAAAAATGTCTCTTTTGAGGTCGTTTTCCGTGACATGTACTTTGTGCCATGACTTCGCACCCCAATTGTTACCCATCTGCTGCAGTCAGATTTTGGGGGTGTGATAGATTGGTATAACACTAATTCGATCATATCTTGGTCATCCGGAGGAGTTATGGCTCGATCCAAAGAACCACATACATCTTGTATGTTGCTCTACCCAACAAAGTCATAAAGTCACAGACCTTAAGCCAAATATATTTCGAAAACACTCCAACAACATGCTGTCCTATTTCAATGTTTCTATAACTTTCAATTAAACCACTTAACTAGTGTTTTTAACACTCTAACATCATTCTAATGCCATACCAATCATCACGAATCCTTCACAAACACCAATACTCATCAAACCCAGAAATTAAACAAATTAAATAACTCATGAAATAAAAATAACATTAAAGATGAAGTAAGAATGCTCACAAACATTAGTAGATGCAAGGAGAAAGATCAAACAAAAACCCTTCTTTGTTTTTCCCTTGTAGCCGAAACCTCAAACACACCCAAATCAACAAAACCTTAACTTTTTAATTGCTAAAATTTTGCAATAACACTTGTCTTCAAACCCTTTAAACATAAGCTTCAAACCCTTTAAACATAGTTACAATCAAGATTCTTGAAAACCCTTTTGCATGTTGATTTTTATTGTAGGGATTGACAAGGATTGATGTAGGACCAGTGTAAAAGTGATTGGAATTGCTTGGAAGAATTTTGATCATGATTTTGTTGGTGATGTTGTTGCTTCGATAAGAGCAGAGAAGAGAGGGGGAGCAGGAAAAATATTTTCCAAGTTATGATGTGTGTGTGTTTGTTTTAGAATTTTGTAGGAGTAAAGAAAATAATAAGAGGGGGTGTTTGGTTTTTAGTTTTGTAGGAGTACACAAAAAGAATAAAGGGTGTTTGGTTTTGTGTGTGTGTGTGTATATTATATATATATATATATATATATATATATATATATATATATATATTACAAACGTTTATACTACATTATTTTGATTTAAAACACTTAGTTATAATATTAAAAAGTGTTAAAGTGCTATTTTTGACACGGTTTCGGCAAAAACATAGGAAAAAATCGAGAAATACTAAAATAAGAATAATTTAGCTTCCGGAGCTAAAATATGAAATTTTCAATTTCTTAAATGCTATAACGGATAAATATCCAAAGCACGACTCGCGAATAATTAAAAACGACGATTTTCACCAATTCGGCTAACGAGTAAAACATGAAATTTACTTCAAAAGTAAAAATAGGAATGGAGTCGAGATAAATATTGACCGTAAAATACGAGATGTTACAACCTTCCCACTTTAAGGGAGCGCCGTCCCGGTTCTTAATTCTCCTTATACGCCGTTGGTTTGTGACGGTCGATACACATTCGGAAAAATGCATATAACAAATTACGAGTCGAAAGAAGTCTAAAGACTCATTCGCATGAAGGTAAGAACGATAATGATTAGATGAACGAAGAAAATGAATTATTCGTACAAACGGATTACAAATCGAAAGAAAGTTTTTCGTACGAATGCCATACACTTAAGCCCACTCATTTACAAATCGTTATTTACATCCAAAGGCATCCCAATCCTTGTAAATAAGACTTAGATATATTATGGTTTGGTGATTTATAATTTCCTTATTCAAATGAATAGGCGTCCTAATTCATTTCAATAAGATAATTATAAATTAGCCTACTTAAGCATTGTCACAAAAAAACACGAGATCAAAACAATGTTACGTTGAGAAGAAGGAGTCTCCTTGGCGGAATGATTCTTCAAAATCATAAGAAGTAACGAGAAGAATAATGAGACGTCAGTCAATCGCGTTCCAAAGGTAAGTGCCAAAAGACGGCACGATCTGAGGTGATAAGTTAAATTCGTACTCCCATCAACTAGAAGACTTCAAAACTATGGATTACGAAACAACATATGTGATTCAAGAGCATAAGAAGAGTGTTCAAACTCAGAGTCGAATGGTAAAATAATTGGTGGAATTGACAAACTTTGCCAAATTTCAATATCATCGAAAGGGAATAAAGTAAAGTCGCATAAATGTTTCAGAGATCACCGCATCGCTCACAATATATTGAAGTAAACGAACTTATTAAGACGTACCCCTCCGATCCAAATTCGCATACATAAGAAATAATACCATGTAGACATCAGCGACCGAAAATAGTCGACGCTTATATAAATTTCTTTTATATAGATAGATGGAGATAATCCTGGAGATAAGCGTGAGGGATCAAAAAGAAAGTAGCTCATATATGTGAGTGTCCTTATATAATATCAGCATTGGTGTTCGAGGGAGTAATGAAAAATCAGAAAGTACACGACAATCGGAGTGGTCAATATTTATAGAACTGACCGATATAAGGTAAATAATAAGACGTAATAGGATAGACGTAAGAGAGCGAAATCATAGCCAAGTGTTAAGTACTCATTATCCATGTAATAGTAGTAGAGATGCAAAAGAGAGCAAGATGAGGTGTAATTTTATACACTTTTTCGAGGCCGTTTAACCCCCTAAATCGTATGTTTATGCCTAAAATAGGTACTTAATCGTTCCTTTTCAGGTATTTTACATTTGGAAGGCATTTGGACGAAATACACGTGATTTGGGCTCATTTGGAGAAGAAACGGACAAGACTACGGACCTACACCAACATTGCTCAAGAATTTCTCCTCAGAAGCTGGAGACGGCGTCACAAGATCTCACGACGGCGTCAGATTATACGACCCAGTCCATTATCTAGAATATTCTTGTCACGAAGGCGTCACGATTAAAACATGACGCCGTCGCAGCGATTTTCCTATATATACAAACCCGAAATTAGGGTTTTAAGTGTGTAACTTTAGAATAAAAAGAGGGTATGAACCCTAGTTCGTTTAGCAGCTGTTAGGGATGATTTTAGGGCCTCAAAACCCTATTGTACTTCCTTCAATTCATGTTCTAATCAAGTAAGACTTATTTAATCATTCAATATGTCTTGTTGTGTGATTCTTATCTGTTCTTGCTTTATCTATAACATGCTTGGCTAAACCTTTTATTGTGTTTATTTATGATTGTATGAAACCTAGGATGTAGATCTTAGTGGTGTTGCTTCTTGTGATGAATATGTATGTTAGGTCTTAGAAAACTAGCTTTTGTCTGTATCGCTGTTGATATGTCTAGGAAAACATGATTGTGTAGAAAGGATACCATCGGGTAACAGTCTTCATACTACCTTGCCCCTTATATGGTTGATCCACTCTTAATATATTTCAAATGCATTTAATATACTCTTAGGGGCCTTGTAATAGTCTTCATACTACCTTACTTGTGCGTTGCCTTAACGGAATATTAAATAGACGGCGGGTTCGTGTAATTCGTTCATGACTTAGGAAATAATTACATAGATCATCACAAGTGTGACAAAGCAACAACACTAGGAGAAGCAATCTAGGGAGTAATACATGATTAAATAAACACAATCTTTTATTATATTGTTATCACCAGTAGCTTAGTTTATCATTTAGTTTAATAGCTAAAACCAACCACCTCTCCAATATATGATTTTACCTGCTTTCATAAAATATAAAAACACAAAAAGAATCTTCCCTCAACCCTTAGAATTCTGTTAGACCGTGATCAAGCCTTCCCAACCTATTCCCCTAGAGAACGATAACAACCCCCGAGTCTTGCCTATACTACTACTACAATGGTTAGGTACTCTGCCTAGGGAGTTGTAAAACTTCGTGTAGAAGTCTTACGACGACCGCATCAAGTTTTTGGCGCCGCTGCGTAGGGAATAGTTAGGTATTGATCATAGTTTAACTTAGTTCTACTTGCTTGAATCCTTTCAAGTAAGATTTAATTTCCGCATATTAGCTTTCTTGTAGTCTATCTCTTCTTTGTGTATTTGTTCGTAACTTCCATTGACTATTCCATTCTTCATCATGGAGAACGCGAATCCACCACCAACCAATAATCGTCCTGTCCTACCAGCTGCGTTGCGCGCACGAATTGACCAAGAGCTCCATGAGTTACATATGATTTCGACCTTCGTTGACTCTCGCCTAGAAAGTATTGAACAATTTCTTAACAACTTCGCCAACCAACCTAATGAGACCTTTCTAATCTAAAGAAATGCTTATCTGACGAATCCCTTGTCATTCCAATGAAAGAGCTTTGGCTCGATGACAAACTCAACTTTGTGGAAGAACCAGTGGAGATTATGGATCGAGAAGTCAAGAAACTAAAACAAAGTCGTATTCCTATAGTCAAAGTAAGATGGAACTCTAAAAGAGGACCAAAATTTACATGGGAACGCGAAGATCAAATTTGTGCCAAGTATCCACATCTGTTTTCAAGCATCACTCTGGCATCCAACTAAATCTCAGGACGAGATTTCTTTTAAGGAAAGGAGACTATAACAACCCGCAATTTTTATCAATGTAAATATCCATCTATTAAATTAGATGCAACGTGATATCCATCTATTATAAATATATCACCTTCTTACAGGGAATTTTTTTGCTTTATCTCATTATGCAACGTAACTTGCATCTCTAAAGTAAACGAGCTCATGCAACCTCTATCAATGCCATCTATATCTATTTTTATATCATATAAACATCCTAATATGTTAAGTCTATATCCTAATATCATTTTTACTAAGTACATTATCCATTTAACGTACTTTTAAAAACATTATTTCAAAACAAGCATTAAACGTTAACGTTTACATCAAAACCCTATATATATGTAATGTATACATATACAATAAATGTACAAGCCTTTAAAGCATGTGTACAAGTATCAATGCACCACGTTTGAATATCTTTACCCTCCTGAATCAAGTTACAACTTTCTAAAGCACAATGTACAAATCAATAATGCAAGAAAGTCAAACTTGGTCATTTAAGCTCCTAAACCATGTTTAAACTTTACACTACTTTAACACATGGTACAAGTACTTAATTCATGACTCCTAAACCCTAATCTATCCATAATCTTAACCCTAATCCATGTTTTAAAACCCTAAACTCTAATTTTACTTTCAACTAAAAACTAAACCCTAAACCTAAAACTAAGCCCTAAACCTTAATCCTAAGCCCTAATCTCAGTCCTAACACTAATCCTAAACCTTAATCTACCCTTAATCCTAACCCTAATCTACATTTTAAAACCCTAAACCTTATCCCGAAAGAAAAACCAACCGATACCATTTTCTTTCCATTTTGACCCATTTTTATACCCAAGCTAGCAACCAAGCACCTCAAGCACCTCTATGACTCACCAAGCAGCCACCCAAGTAGCTTACAAGCAACTCTATCACCACCCTTAAGCACCAGGGCTTCTAGATCACCTTCTTGTCACCACCTTGTAGCCGTGACCTTCAAAACACCTTCCACCTTTCATTGATACTCTTCTAGCTCTCAAGACTCATCCTACTAGCCCCTTTTAGTCACCTTAACTAGCCTTGACACTAATCAAACTCAAAACTTAAGCACCAAGGGTGTTTTCACCCTATAAATACACTAACCAAGCACCCTTTTCATTTCATCCCACACATCTCATCTCTTACCCTCAAATGGAATTCTAGCCTTCCATACCAGCAATAGAAGATCAAGAGAAGACCCTAAGCTCAGAATAGAAGCCAAAAAGCAAGAAAAACAAAGCCTTGAAGTCGTTACTAGGCGTACGAACCCGAAAACCCAATTTCGACCCATTTTAGCTCAAGTAAGCCTAAGATCTTGTTCCAAAAGCTTATATTCTGTACAATAATGTTCATAATACTCTTAAGATCATGTATGAACTCTTGTTTGAAGCTTTGAATCCTCAAACCCTTGTGTTTTTGATAAAAACCTTAAAAACGACCCGTTTTGATTTTCTAGCTAATGAATCCTTTTCTAAACTTTTGTTACGTTAGAACATCTTATTTTAGCTTATTCTAATAAGCTATAACCTACAAATATCATTTGAAATCTTAAAATAACCTTGCATGGCTTTTTGGTCTTGTTTTGCAAAAGTTTCCATGCATAGGGGGTATATATCGTAATTTAAAACGTAAACGAACTTGTAAACTATTCAACCCCCTATTCTAGTTTCCAAAATTGGTATCAAGAGCCAAGGCCACTCAAGATTTTTAAAATATACTGTATTTTAAAGCTTAGATCGATCTATAGATTCTGATAAATATCTAGAAGGGCAATCTATGCAAAGACCACCACTTTTTGAAAGTGATAGTTTTATTTATTGGAAAAATAGATTCGAGACATATGTTAAATCAAAAGATCAAGATCTTTGGCATGTTATTACCAACGGTGATTTTCAACCTATTAAACAAAATCCGGAAACCAAATTAGATGAGGTTATCCCTTTTGAAAAACAAAGTGATGATCTTAAAAAGAGACTTGCGAAAAATAACGAAGCTAAAATGGTTATTTATAATGCTTTGCCTAGAAAAGAATATGAATGAATTTTCATGTGTAATACGGCAAAAGAAATTTGGAAAACATTGTTAATCACCCACCAAGATAATAGTCAAGTCAAAGATAATAAGATCGACCTTTTGGTTCAACAATATGAACAATTCGTCATTTCCGAAGACGAATCTATAGATAGTGCTTTTGCTAGATTTAATACTATTATTACTAGTCTAAAAGCTCTTGATGAAGGTTACCAATCTTTTTATTTTTTTTCTATTTGATTTTTGGGAATTGAATTATGGTTTATCTTTTTGATAAAGGAATGAGTGTTATCGTTTGATTCTATTTTACATTTATGTTTGATCGATTTAATTTGAGTCATAGGTGGATTTCGTGAGTTTGAATTCATCAGAAGTTCATGTTTGCAAATTCCATCTTTATGTGATTATATTGATTTAAGCAATATGTTTGTCATTAGCAAGATGATTGTATAATTATATTAAATTTTGTATATACAGGAGAACGGTTAGTCTATCCTGATCTAACCAAATAGGTGCGCATTTTTAAAGTTACAATCCCATTATCGAATGTAATGACCTTACTAATGTACAAGTCAATCATCATGACCCTACAATATCTAGATTGAGAGAGAATAGGCGGAGCACTCCCACAAGCAAAGCTCAGGTTTTTGATTTTAGTTTTAATCGATTACATTGCTCTTCTATTTTTATGTAGTTACTTATCATTAAATATTTATATGTTTGTAGCTGGTAGTTTCGGTAATACAGCAGGCTTTGAGAAGGGTAAAGTGAGTGAAGCATGATACATTGATACTCCTTGTGTGAACACATAACCACGATTTTGTTACAAAAAGGTATAGCTAGATGTAACACGCATAATGTATTCACAGGTATGTGACTCGTGATTATGGAATCCTACATTTGACAAGTTTAAGCATATAAGTTTTTATCTCATGAAAACTTTGATACCTGGAGAGGTGCATTGGTCCTTCATTTTGCAATACATTTCCATTTTTAAGCCAAAAAAGTCTTCTGACTCTTGTGTCAGACGTCATATTCACCTTAATTCGGAAGCAGTTTGAGTCATAGATCAATAATACTAGACATCCATTATCGTTTGAGTCATGGAAACTTTGTTTCTTAGCATATATTTGTGTGTAACTAAACGCTTCATTATCGTTTAAATATATATTATACTATATGTTTTTCAATTGTTTGTTCATTCTTCGCAAGTTATTTCATGAATGCTAGCCCCCACTGGGCGGCTATGAACTAGTAGGGGTATATATCGTAACTTTCTGAAATTTATAACTAAAGGGGCTAAAAATGTCATTTTCTTAAAATTATAACTATAAGGACCTATTTTGCCTAGTTTCAAAGTTAAAGCTTTAAATTATATATACTTTTTATATAAAGGACTAAACTTGTAAAAGTTTATAAACTAAGGGTAATATATTGCCAATTTTGCAAACTTATAAAATATTATATTTTTATATTAATTATAAAAATATATATAAATTATTCTAGCTTTTGAAGAAACTTAAAACTATAATGTATCACATTACTAGGGAGCTTCATGTAAGGGGTTTTCATTTGGGTATACGTTTTGACGAGTTTGCTGGATTTTCGATTTAAAGTGTCCTGGCTCCTCAAACGTTTACTACATGACCTCTGAATTATGATGGCCCAAACAGTGATACGATATTTCCATAATAAATCCAATCAAAATGATATTTCATTATGACATAAAACATATCCAATCAAACTAAGACTTGACATATTACCCAGGTTGTGTGACGAAGCCGTTACTTTCATTTCATATACTTTTGCCATCAATCAGATTTCCCTGTACTGTTAAGGTGAGTTCATAGCCTCGCATTCAATCTTTTAAATGTTTCATAAACCCGCGAGGGGGATACATGCTATAAACCATGAATGCAAGTATTTTCATGTATGCTATCATGATACATTATTGCCTAAGTCCCTACTTTTGCCATTAAGACCCCACTATCATGAACCGTTAATTACTCGTCGGGGTAAGCGCGAATGCTGTGAATAGATCTATTTGGGACTGGACTCCCCGTTGGTGTACCTATACTGTCGGTAACCAATAGCACACATTTGAATAACTTTGCGGGTGTTTGGCAAAGACACCCGTTGGGGCAATTATTTGTGGTTATTGATTAACCTAAGGCTTCGGTGTCATGAGCTTAGGGCAATAATATTGTTTTCCATGATAATTATACATGCATGCAATTATTACAAACTATGGGTGTATAACAACGTAACCCACTATTGAACTTGTATTCAAACTACTTTACTTAAACCTATGAATTTCACTCAACCTTTATGTTGACTTTTTAGCATGCTTATCTCAGGTAATTGAGCAACTTAAGGCACGGAGTGGCACGGACTTGAAGATGGCTAAACTGTTATCATTCAAACTTTATGTTTTCATGTAGATTTTGGGACCTCACTTTTTGTAAAAACTCTGATGAATAAATGAATGATAACTTATCTTTTAAAAACGTCTCTTTACGATTTGTTTTCTATGATTATGACTGTTGTACTATGAAATAATACCCCAGATTAGCTTCCGCTGCTATATGTAAAAATGGGGGTGTTATAGATTGGTATCAAGAGCCACGGTTATAGAGAACAAGGTTGAAACCTTAACTATAACTACTTTTATTTTTCCATCCAAGAAAGTCCTCCGTGCCGCTACATCTCCCGAATAGTATGAAAAGATACATAACTATTATACTATTATATAAATAACTTATATTATTTACCGCTAGGTTGTTAACAGAATGATGTCTTCTCCCAACCATCCTACTTCTAATATTGAGGATGCATTTTCCTTTAACTTTCCAGACATTATCCCGGCTTCTCTTGACTATGTCCCAGCTTCACCAGGAAAAACTTATTCTAGCTCTTCTAACTCATTTGGCGTAGTTCCAATAGTTTCACCAATTCTTTCTCTTTTTCATGATGACCCCTACATGAAGGTATTGCAAGCATTTTATGTTAAAGAATCACCTCCTATTCCACCACCAACTATTGTGTCTCCATCTTCAATGTTTAATCCTTAAGAATTCTTTCTTCCTGAGGGATTATTGTCACCTAAGAAACATAACCGATCATCTTCCTCTACTTCTGCCCTACCTTAAGAATTTGAGATGGGAGAAAGCTCTCGTAAGACAAGTTTGGAACATCACGAGGAGAAAATTGAGGAAATTCTAAATCACCTGGATGAACTTTCTCTCGACCGTATTGAATACATGGAAGACAAAATCGAAGGACTCAGAAAAGGTCGGGTGATTATCCAACAAGACTTTGACAATCTAGAAGTAGAACTCCAACAAGCTCGTGCTTAAATTTCTAAACTTCAAAAGAAGTAGATGGGAAATAACCACAAAATTTCTCTGGCTCGCTTCAGAATTACTGATCTAGAACACATCATCAACGATATCCAGATTCGTCATCAAGAAGATAAGGAAAGTCTTCTGAATGCCATCAATGAACTCAAGATCAGCCAAGAAGGACCATCAGACTATTAGATTAGATCTTAGTTATCGCTTTTATTAGAACCTAGCCACGGGATGTGTGGTATAAATAAAAACACTTGTCAAATCTTGACTATGTATAGTACAAAGGCAAGTTGTTCATGATATAATACAATGGCAATCCCGTTATATACCTTGTTATTTCATAATACCGACTTATCTCTCTTGCATCATCATCTCCGTCATCATCATTATGAATCATACCCTGACTTCTAAATAAATCATAGATACTTATTTGATATGAATTATCTATGATTTCGATATCACTATTGTGACAATGTTTATTTTTGCACTTTAATCATTTTAAGACTTGTGATATCATTCTTATTACGTGTTGTCTTATGTTGATAGAATGCCTCCCAAAAGGACGTCAACATCTGAAGCACCGGCCATGACTCAAGCTGCCATTAAGAAACTAGTTGCTGACAGTGTCACTGCGGCTCTGGAAGCACAAGCTGCAACAATGGCAGGTACTAGTAATCCTAACAGGAACACCGGAAGCTCCTGTAGCAAGACAGTGTAGCTACAAAGAGTTCATGAGCTGCCAACCTATCAACTTCAAAGGTACATAAGTCGCTGTTGGTCTCATCCGCTAGTTTGAAAGAACTGAATCAGTGTTTTCCCGTAGAAACTGTACCGAAGATTGCAAGGTGAAGTTTGCTACTAGTACTTTAACTCAAGAAGCTCTATCTTGGTGGAATTCTTTTGCCCAACCCATTAGGATATAAGAAGCCTACAAGATTACCTGTGTAACATCCGAGAATTTTCGGGATTTATAGAGATATAAAAGGTTATTCCTACGTTGAATATCAAAACGAGCACTAAATCACTTTTCAAATATTCGACTCTAAAGCAATTTGATGTAAAACGACGATTCCTGACAACTTTTTAGTTTTGACCGAGACCCGAAAACAGTCAGAAGGTGACTGAAATGCCCTTGCAAGATTTAGAAACACAAAAATAATTAAATTATATTTAATTATCACGTTTTATTAAATAAAAATATTTAATAAAATACTTAGCATTTTAATTAAAAGCGTTTTTGAAAACGCGAATATTCGAGTTGAAATCCATTTTTATTCTGAACGAGACGTAACCTGTTCACTAAATAAAAAAACGAATATTTTTATGAATGTTATAAAATACTTATGAGATATTATCAAATAAATACTCGTTTTTATCGGAAAAATGATTCGGAAAACAATGGCGCAAGTTTCAAGAGTTGAATCGTCCGTTAAGCCATTCAAACGAGTCCCGAACCGTTACGTATCAAAACTATACTATAAAGTTACAAAATAGACCCTAAACTATGGGGACTTGTCACTTTCCTTTATATATAAATATCAAACTTTACTTATTATTTCATTTATATAAAAATATAACACACACATCTTCATAACTCTCTCCCTCCCCTCCATTATTTCCGGCGAGCTCCTGCCGCCGCCGGCCACCAATGTTGCCGTCGCCGTCGCCGGAAAAGGCTCCTCATCTTCCGATCTACCCAACCCACTATCCCACTCGCGGCCACGCGCCTTTTCTCCCTCTGGCTGTCTCAGCCGCGTCGCCATCACCACCTCACCATCTCCACCCCTACGTCACAGCCGTGACGCCACCACCACCTCGCCTGCCGCCACCACCAGACCACCATCAAGGGTGCGTCGGGTTGTGGGTTCACAGCCACAGGTGCGTTTGGTTTTGGTAAACGACCACAAGGGTTCGTTTGATTGTTATCACAGACTAGGGGTGTTTGTTTTATAGGTTATAAACATCAAAGGGTGTTCATTTGGGTTCTTCTTTTTAGCACCACTAAGGCGTTTGTGTTAACAGCCACCAAAGGTGCGTGGTTTGGTTGAAAGAAAAAACCAGCGGTGTGTTTTGTTTGTTTTGAATTTCAATCAATGCCAAGGGTGCGGGTGGTTTCATTCTCCACACTGGGTGCGTTTGGGTCCGAGTTTAGCAGCAAGGGTGTGTTGGTGTTTATTTCGGTGGTCAGCCACCACCGTTGGTGCGTTCGGTGTGTGTTGCACCAAAGGGGTGCGTTTGGCAGTTAACGACCCATGGGGTGCGTTCGGGGTGGGTTCACAGCTAGGGAGTGGTTGGTTGTAATAAGTTAGGCTTAGGGTGCGTTTGGTATTAAGGACGAAAAAGAGTTGTGTTTGTTCGGGTAATTAATCATCAGGGGTGGGTTCGGTTTGGTTTGTCTCGAATCCAAATAGGTGCGTCTGGTTTGCTGTTATAAAACAGCCAAACAGGTGCGTTTGGTTCGCGTTTGGTTGGCTGCCACCACCACCAGGGTGCGTTTGGCAGCCACCGCATCGGGTGCGTTTGTTTTGGTCATCCACCCCAAAAAGGGGTGCGGATGGTTTGGTATTAGCACCTAGGGTGCGTCGGTTCTGGTTAAAAATCCACAATAATGGTGCGTTTGGATTGGGCGGAATTGGAATTAGAGTATGTATGGTTTGGATAGAAACACACAAGGACTGTGTTTGGGTTAGCGAAACAACAAAAAGGGTACGTTTGGTTCATGTAAAACGGTGAATAAATATAACATAAGGTTTTAAAGTTATTAAAACCGGATATATATGATGGTAGCTAAATGGTTAAATAAATACGATATTTACTATTGTAGTTTATGCTATAATAACGTGAATATATATGTGTATGATCTGAAACAAGCGGGAGGGAAAAATTGGAGAACACAATAAATTGCAAATAATATTGATATATGAAGAAAACGTTTGAGTTTTCGAAAAAAAAAAAACATTATAAAACGGAAAAGTCATGACGAAATATATATAAATTTTATTTTATATATTTATTTATGATTGACCAAAACTGCTCTTATTTTAGAAACCGATAAAAGGACTAAAGTTATATTTTAAAAGTATATTAAAATATAACTATACAATAACCTAAGCAACGAACGAAAACTATACTTGTACAATGAGACAACTATTTTAAACACAACCTGTCAAAGAAACGAAATATATTTTATAAAATATTATTTATATTTTATAATGATTATAAACTGTTACAAGAACAGGTTTGATAATTCAAAACGTTAGTAACTTGTCAACCTTTGTACAAAGCCTTTTCATAAATTAAATGTTTGTCAAAACTAATTGGTTGTAATTAATATATTCACACTTATTATATAAAACCTGCAATGTATATTAGTTACTTTTCATTAATCTTGGATGAATTGTCTTAATTATATAATTCACGGTAGGAATTAGATAAGGGTTATATTTTTTTCATAAGTAATATATAAAGAATATATATTACACACTTTGCGTATATTTTCAATTTATTTATTTAACCAACCACCAAACCATACAACGTTAAATCTAAATCTTCATCAACGTGTAGCGTTGATGTAACCATTCATCGGGAAACCCAAATATATTATCCTAGGCTAGTGGATCTTAGCCGTTAAGATTAGTTGCAACTTCTTGATCGAGCCGCTTCGTCTTCCGTTCGTGTTGTGCATATTAGATGCCTATCTGTCGATCGTTCTTCATCATCAATGTGAGTTCATAACCTCGCTTTTCAATCTTTTGAATGTTTATAAACCCGCGAGGGGGAATACATGCTTATCTACAAACTCTTTACTTACTGTATTATCTTATAACAATGTGATTGTTTTTAAAAGATATTTTGGTTTCATAGCCTCACTTTTTTACTCGTTTGGATAACGATTATATATAATTTTTGGGATGAAAATAGCATCATTTTAATAAATGGACCACAAGTGGAATCAATTTTATACTTTACGATTCAACGTGTTGCCTAAGTAGCGAAATAACCCAAGTGAGACCCCTTTATCATAGAAACTGTCAATTGCATAGATGTAGTTGTGAATTACATTATGTGAGCGCGAAAGTTAAAATAGATCTATTTGGGGAAACGACTCGCCCGTTCGGGTGACTAGCTATCCAAGGGAATGAACATTATAGAAGGCAATATGGAGATGTTTTGGGTTAAACATCAATCGGGCAGAACTTGCAATATATATTAATGCAAGAAAGATTGGATCGAGCTTCAGTGTCCATGAGCTTAGGAAACGAATCAGGAGGTTCGTGATGTTTGCATTGTTGTTTCATCACGGGAAGTTTATATGTTTGTGATAGTTGCAGTTTGCTTTATCACGGGGAAAATCTTGTGGTCCTATGTTATACGTTTTGGCGACTATTTGGAGATTTAAATGGTCTGGCATGTTTTGCAACTGTTGATTTTAGAAATCATATATATATTTTGAAAGGACATTTAAGGAATTAAATGGTCATATATACTTTGGGAAACCTTTGGTTTATTATTCATATCTAAACTAACATATGAACTCACCAACTTTATGTTGACGTTTTTAAGCATGTTTTTCTCAGGTGAATTAAATACTTGGATTTCCTGATGTGAATTGGAGTCTAAATTGACAAGAAGTTCATACTGGGATTTCTACTAATGAATGATCAAATCTCGTTGTGTTTGCTTTCAAGCTTTTCTTGTGATGCTATTATTGACAAACTATTATTTTGATTTGAGAAAATCAACGAGAATGTTACAAATGACACATTTAAGGTCCGTTTTCTGTATCTAGCACTTGTGTAATCACGATGAAGTAGCACCCCAAAGTGGTATTCCGCTGCGTTGTTGAAATTTTGGGGGTGTTACAACCTGGGTTGAATTCAAGAAACTTTTGATAAAGAAAGATTGTCCCTGAACTAAAAGTAAGAAGATTAAGAACAATTTTTACATTTGACTGTAAAAGGGAATGATCTCAGACATAATGTGAGAAGATTCTCGCAGGAAATGGCAACTTTTGTCCCACTATGGGTGCCAGATTCTGAGAAAATGATGGAAGTTTTCATCGGGATTGCCTTATAAAGTATTGAAGGGAATATGTTACCGCCTCTAAAACTCAAACTCAGAGAAGCCATTAACATAGCCAAGGCTATGATCAGGAAGAAACACACTCCGGTGCAAGTATCAAGTGATCACAAATGAAATTTTATGACAAAGAACTTCAACAGTAACAACTACCGCAACGATAATAACAACAACTACCGTAACACCAACACCAACAACCGCTACAATAATCACCAACCACAACAAAACAGAAGACAAGAAACCTTCAGGGCTTATGCTGCCACCCCAACTGAAAATAATGGATATACTGGAAACCGTCCCTTGTGTAAGAAATGCACTCTGCATCACACAGGACCTTGCACTGTTAAGTGTAATATTTGTAACAAGGTGGGCCATCTGACCAAGAACTGCAGAAACAAAGGGCCAGCCACTGGAAGTAATCTGCTACCAGTGACAGTTACTTGCCATGCCTGTGGAGAGAAAGGGCATTATGCAAATCAGTGCCGAAAGACCACCAACAACAATGCCCAGGGAAGAGCCTACATGCTAAGGGATAGGAATGCTCATCAAAACCCGAACGTAGTCACAGGTATGTTCCTTCTAAACCAACATCTAGCTAGAGTATTATTTGATTCTGGAGCCGATAAAAGCTTCATATCCATATCTCTTGCCTCTAAGCTAAATATTCCACCCATTACAATAGATACCTTTTACGATATCGAAATGGCTGACGAAAACTTAGTAAGCATAACACATTTATTCAGGGATGCAAATCCCTTACCTTGTTAAACCAGACCTTTCAAAATTGATCTTTATGCCGATTAAAATCGGTAGTTTTCGACGTGTCATATAGGGTATGTATTATTTTTATCCATGTATCATCTAGGATCATCTAGACGATAAAGTCGTCCACAGTCCTAATCCACGGGTGAAAACATTAATCATTCGAGGTGGACCGAAGTAAAAACCACATTAATCTCATATCTGTATAAAAACTGAAAGGTATAAATCTTAAGGGGATACACGTTTTCGTAGCCCAAATAATGGAAAAGAAGTCAGACGAGAAATGACTAGAAGACATACCGGTAGTCAGAGAATTCCCGGAAGTTTTTCCTGAAGATATACCTGGCCTTCCTCGTATTCGTCAAGTAGAATTTTAAATCGATCTAATTCCAGGAGCGACACCTGTAACCCGAGCACTTTATAGATTAACTCCTTCAGAAATGCAGGAACTATCTAACCAGCTTCAAGAGTTAGCAAACCGAGGTTTTATTCGACCAAGTACTTCACCTTGGGGAGCTCCTGTCTTATTTGTTAAAAAGAAAGATGGATCTTTCATAATGTGTATATCGATTATTGGGAGCTGAATAAACTTACCGTAGAAGAATCGATACCCAGATACCCATGAATCGATACTTTTTGACCAACTCAAGGTTCGAGTGTGTTACTCAAAGATCGACTGAGATCAGTTTCATCAACTGAGAATCAGGGATGAAGATATTCCCAAGACTACTTTTTGAACAAGACACAGACATTATAAATTTCAAGTGATGCCATTTGGTTTAACTAACACGCCTGATGTATTCATGGATCTCATGAATCGTGTGTGTAAACCATACTTGGATAAATTTGTAATAGTGTTTATCGATGATATTCTCATCTACTCTAGTAACAAAGAAGAGCACACAAATCATCTGAGAATAATCTTGGAATTACTCAAAAAGGAGAGAAGTTGTATGCCAATTCCTCCAAGTGTGATTTCTAGATTCATATCGGCAATCCTCTTGACACTTAATTAATAGTCAAGGACTTCATGCGACACCCCGCCAAGATTGAAGCAGTTAAGAATTGGGCATCTCCTACTACACCCACAGAAATACGCCAATTCTTAGGACTTGCCGGCTACTACCGGAGATTCATCGAAGGTTTTTCAAAGATTGCAAAGTCTTTGACTGAATTAACCCAGAAAAACAAGACGTATATCTGGGGCGAAGATCAAGAGTCGGCTTTCCAATTAATAAAACAGAAGCTTTGTGAAGCTCCAATCTAGCATTAAACCAAAGGAAACGATGATTTTGTTGTTTACCGTGAGGCATCGCCATTAAGGTCTGGGATCGGGTTAATGCAAAAGAGAAAGTTATTTGCATATGCATCCCGACAACCTCCAAACCTCCATGAAGAAAACTATACCACTTCACTATCTCGAATTAGAAGAAAGTTGTGTTCGCTCTTAAAATTTTGAGACACTAAAAAATAGAACTACCCATAATGTGTACAAAGTGTACTGTGTTCACTGATCATAAAAGTCTTCAGCATATCCTTGATCAGAAAGAGTTGAACATGAGACAACGCCGTTGGTTAGAATTACTTGCAGATTACGATTGTGAAATTCACTACCATCCTGGAAAGGAAAATGTTGTAGCAGATGCCTTAAGCTGGAAGGAATGAATCAAACCACTCTGAGTTAGATTATTAGTTATGACCATTCATCCAAACTTACCCTCACAAATTCTTAAAGCTCAAACCGAAGCACTCAAAGAAGAAAACATCAAGGCTGAAAACATACGAGAAATGGATAAAGCATTTGAAATACGTCATGATGGAACTCGTTGTATTAAGAACCGAAGCTGGTTACCACTTTTTGGTAATCTGAGAGACTTGATCATGCATGAGTCTCATAAATCAAAATATTCCATTCACCCGGGTTCTGACAAGATGTATCAGGATCTTAAGAAACTCTATTGGTGGCCTAACATGAAGGCAATCATCGCTGAATATGTGGCTAAATGTTTAACATGTTCTAAAGTTAAGGCAGAATGTTAGAAGCCATCCGACTTACTGGTATAACCAGAGATTCCTATGTGGAAATAGGAAAGAATCATAATGGATTTCATTACAAAACTGCCTAAAACATCAAACAAACATGACACAATCTGGGTCATTGTCGATCGCCTTACCAAATCCGTACACTTCATCCCTACCCGAGAGACAGATATGTAATAGAACCCTTACAAGGTTATACATACAAAGAAAATAGTCTCCCGCATGCTTGCCAATATCTATCATTCGATCGTGACATCATATCACATCCAGATTCTGGCAATTATTACAAAGTGCTTTGGTACTCATTAGACCATGATACGGCAATACATCCCTAACCCGATAGACTAAAGTGAAAGACCATTCAAACATCTCAGAAGACATGCATAGGAGCCTGTGTATAGATTTTGGAAAAGGAAGGGGAAAGACAACTTACCATTGGTAAAATTCTCATCATAAACAGATTACCGTATGCCAGTAACAAGGCAACACCATGAGACACTATTATGGTCGAAAGTGAAGATCACCTGTTTGCTGGGAGGGCTTGAAGTGGAGAAGTTCAACGTTACAGGACCAAAATAATCCATGCAACCACTGAAACGATAGTGAAAATTCCACAGACGCTTACAAGCCAAGAGACCGGCAAGAAGTTATGCCAATAATAAGACAAAGCTATTAGAATTTCATTGGTAGATCGTGTTATGTTGAAAGTATCACCTCGTAAAGGTGTCATCCGATTCGGAAAACGAGGAAAGCTTAACCCCCGGTACATTGGACCATTCAAAATCCTTGAATGGATTGGCCCAGTGGCATACAAACTTAAGCTAACACTGAAGACTAGTAAAGTCCACAGTACTTTTCCCCACATTCTAATCTAAAGAAATGCTTATCTGACGAATCCCTTGTCATTCCAATGAAAGAGCTTCGACTTGATGACAAACTTAACTTTGTAGAAGAACCAGTGGAGATTATGGACCGAGAAGTCAAGAAACTAAAACAAAGTTGTATTCCTATAATCAAAGTAAGATGGAACTCTAAAAGAGGACCAGAATTTACATGGGAATGCGAAGATCATAATTTCTGTAGCCAAGAAATCCACATCTGTTATCCAAAAACATCACTTATCCGCAGTTCCAACTAAATCTCACGGGACAGATTTCTTTTAAGGGAAGGAGACTATAACAACCCGCAATTTTCATCAATGTAAATATCCATCTATTAAATTAGATGCACTGTAATATCCATCTATTATATATATACCACCTTTTTACAGGGAAATTTTTGCTTTATCTCATTATGCAACGTAACTTGCATCTCTAAAGTAAACGAGCTCACGCAACCACTACCAATGCCCTATATATATATCATTTTTACCAAGTAAATATCCATTTAACTACTTTTCAAAATGTTATATCAAAACAAGCATTAAACGTTAACGTTTATATCAAAACCCTAATTATATGTAATGTATACATATAAAATAAATGTACAAGCCTTTAAAGCATGTGTACAAGTATCATAGCATAACATTTGAATATCTTTTCCCTCCTAAATCAAGTTACAACTTTCTAAAGCTCAATGTACAAGTTAATAATGCAAGAAAGTTAAACTAGGTCATTTTACCTCCAAATTCATTTTAGTTTCTTACTACCACTTTAACACAAGGTACAAGCACTTAATGCATGACTCCTAAACCCTAAACCTAAACCTTAATTCATTCTAAACCCTAATCTAAAAACCTAAACCCTAAACAAAACCCTAAAACCCTAATTTCACTTTAAACCTAAAACTAAACCCTAAACTTAAAACTAAACCCTAATCCCTAATCCTAACCCTAATCCTAACACTAAACCTTAATCCTAAACCCTAATCTATCCCTAATCCTAACCCTAATCTACATTTTAAAACCCTAAACCCTAACCCAAAAATAAACCAAACCTGCCACCTATTTTCTTTCATTTTTAACCATTTTAAACCTAAGTTACTAACCAAGCACCTCCATGACCTCACCAGGCAGTTTACAAGAACCTCTATCTCCTCCCTTGGCCACTAAGTTAGCCAAGTCACCACCTTGTCACCCCTTCCTTGCCGTGGCCTTCAAACACCCATTCCACATCTTCTTAGCTAGTTCTAGCCTTCCTTACTCATCCTACTAGCATCTCTTACCCACCTCAGCTAGCTAGGATACTTATCAAACCCTTAGATGACAAGAAAACTTAGGCACCAAAGGTTTTTGACCCTATATATACGCATACATACACAACACTTTCATTCACACCTCAAACTCATCTCACACACTCAAATGGAGTTCTAGCCATTCCCTAGCAGCAATAGAAGCTCAAGAGAAGTCCCTAAGCTCAGAATAGAAGCCAAGAAGAAAGAAAAATGAAGTCTTGAAGCAATTTCTAGGCGTACGAGTCATAAAAACCCATTTTGACCCATTTTAGCTCAAGTAAGCCGAAGATCTTATTCCATAAAATTATAATCTGTATTAAAATGTTCATAATACTCTTAAGATCTTATATAAACTCTTGTTTGAATCTTTGAATCCTCAAACCCATGTGTTTTTGGTTAAAACCCTAAAAATGAACCGTTTTGATTTTCTAGCTAACGAATCCTTTTTCTAAACTTTTGTTATGTTAGAACATCTTATTTTAGCTTATTCTAATAAGCTATAACCTGCAAATATCATTTGGAATCCTAATATAAGCTTGCATGGCTTTTTGGACTTGTTTTACAAATATTTCTATGCATAGGGGTATATATCGTAACTTTTTGAAATTTATAACTAAAGGGGTTGAAAATGTTATTATTCTAAATTTATAACTATAAGGATCTATTTTGCCAACTTTCAAATTTAAAGGTTTAAATTATATATACTTTATATATAAAGGACTAAAGATGTAAAAGTTTAAAAAAAAAAAAAAAAAAATAAAAACCAAGGGTATATATTGCCAATTTGCAAACTTAAAAATTATAAAAATAAAATATTTTGTATTAAATTATAAAAATATATATTAATATTATAAAACTCGATTTTATTAAAACCCGACACATTTATCGTTATTAATCATAAATCGACGCATTATTTCGTTATATATTTAACATAATTTATCATCAACTAACTTTGAAGAAACTTAAAATCTTATCGTATCACGTTACTAAGGAATTTCATATGAAGGTTTTTCATTTGAGTTTTCGTTTTGACGAGTTTGCTGGGTTTACGATTTAAAGTGCCATGGCTCCTCAAACGATACTACATGGCCTCTGGATTATGATAGCCCGAACAGCGATACAATATTTCCACAATTTAATAAATCAAAGATAGAACGTTAAACTTTATAAAGTTTTTGGAAACATAAACCATCACACTAAGACTTGAAATATTACACCCTGTATGTGTGACGAAGCCGTTACGTTCACTTGATATACTTTTGCCATCATCAATTTCCCCTATTAAAGTTGAGTTCATAGCCTCACTTTTAAATGCTCTATTTCATAAACCACCGTGAGGGGATACATGCTATAAACCATAGAATACAAGTTTTCTAAATGTAGCTAACCAGAAAATATTATTGCATCTGTTGTCTAAGTCCCTTTATGCCAAAAGACCCCCACCATCATGGACCATTAATCACTTACGAGTGAACGTGAATATTGTGAATAGGCCTATTAGGATTGACGAAACTCGTTGTGTTAAGCCGGAATATGTAACCAAACGCACTATACTTTAAACTGCATAGTATCTGGCAATTACTACACGGGGGGCCATTATCTTTATATATATCATTATTGATATATACACTAGTCAGTTTGAGTGCCATGAGCTTAGACGCAATAATAATGTTTCCCATAATAATTGTACTCATTGTAATTATTACACTTATGGGTGTATAACAACGTAACCCACTCTTATGATGAATTGTATTCACACTATTTATTATAAACCTATGAATTTCACTCAACCGTGTTGACCTTTTTAGCATGTTTATCTCAGGTAACTGAACATCTTATGGCACGGAGTGGCACGGACTGAAGATATGGCTAACTGTTATCATCAAACTTAATGTTTTCATGTAGATTTTGGGGAACCTCTGTTTGTAAAAACTTTGATGAAATAATGAATGATAACTTATCTTTTAAAAAGCATCTATTTCGAGTCGTTTTCTATAATTATGACTGTTGTGCTATGAAATAATACCCCAGATTAGCTTTCGCTACTATATGTCAAAAATAGGGGTGTTATAGCTAAGGCCACACTTGATGAATCTAATTTATGGCATAGGAGGCTTGGTCACATAAACTATAAAAACATTAACAAACTTGTGAGGGGAAACCTTGTTAGAGGTTTGCCTTTAAAGATTTTTGAAAATGATTATTCTTGTGTTGCTTGTCAGAAAGTAAAGTAACACAAAGCCTCTTGTAAGGCCAAACTTGTAAACTCAATCAACATACCCTTACATATGCTTCATATGGACCTATTTGGTCCTACAAATGTTAAGAGTTTAATGAAAAAGTATTATTACCTAGTTGTCACTGATGACTTTAGTAGATTTTCTTGGGTATTCTTTTTGGCCACTAAGGATGAAACTAGTGGGATATTAAAGACCTTCATAACTTAAATAGAAAATCAACTAGACTACAAAGTAAAAGTTATCAGAAGTGACAATGGAACTGAGTTTAAAAATAGTGTAATGAATCAGAGTCCTGTGAAATGAAGGGAATATGAGGTAATTCAGATGTTGCTAAAGACACCTAGGAAGAAATGGTGTTGCTGAGTAGGAGGAATAGAAACACTGATAGAGCTAGCAAGAACTATTATAGTTAGAGACTTCTAAGTTTGCCAAACACCTTTGGCTGAAGCATTAATACAGCTTGCTATTGCTAAATAGGACTTAGTCATTAAGCTCTAAACAAGACACCTATGAACTTAGTCGTGGGAAGAACCCCATTGATAGACTTCACTGAACCTTTGGGTGTCCGTTACCCATCTTAAAAACCACTGGATAATCTAGGCAAGTTATGATGGAAAAGCAGATGAGGGATTTTTGTTGGGTACTCTGGTGGGTTAGCAAGCTTATGAGAGTATTAAACAAGAGGACCAGGATAGAAGAAGAGACCTTAAAACATTAGACATCTTGAAAATGCATCTAATTGGACAGGAATGGACCAGACTGTCTTTTGTGTGAGTTCTTTGTCAAAATCTATGAACTATGTGCCAGTTGTTGCAGGAAATCAAACTAATGGTATTGTAGGAACTAGAGATAATATTGTTACAGGTCAAACTGAAAAGAAGACATAACCTGAACAAGAGTACATCCTGATACCTTTCTGCACAACTGATCCATTAATCTCTCAAGGTCCTAAGGACATGAAGAAGATGTTAGTATAAAGCTACTTTATGAATGAAAGTGAAGCTTTTGAGATAAAGGTGAGAGGAAAGTACAAGACACAAAAGTGAGTATTGAAAGTGCTACTTCAACAGGAACAGCGACCACAGTACTAATAATTTTTTAATACTGTTGGTACACCTGTTAGTGCTGTTGAACCATCTTCTACTAATGATGCTTCATCATCACCAGTTAATGCTACTAAAACTTCTGAGGAACATATTTTTGAACAATTTTCTCCTTTCAAAAATGCATTTACTCTTCCACATGTTCCAAATATGTCTCCAATGGATGATAACACTAGAATTTTTGCTGGTGCATATGATGATGAAATTTTGTGGACAGGCTAGACCTCAACAACTTGGAGACAACCATGAATGTCAGTTCTATTCCTATAACCAGAATTGACAAGGATCATCCTAAAGACCAGATCATTAGAGACTTAAATTCAGCTATTCAAACAAGGAGAATGACCAAGATTTCTGATGAACATGCTATGGTTTAGTTACATTAATGAATAAGGAGACCAAAATACACAAAGATTATCAAAACAAAACTGCTTGTTTGCTTGTTTTCTTCTCTCAAACGAACCCAAGAAGTGATTCAAGCTCTAAAGATCCAAAGCAAGATAGAAGCAATACAAGAGAGCTTCTCAAATATGACTTCAAAGGTTTGGACACTGGTTGATCTACCTAATGGCAAAAGGGCCATTGGAACAAAATAGGTTTTTAAAAACAAGAAAGATGAGAGAGGAATTATTGTTAGAAACAAGGCAAGACTAGTTGCACAAGGTTACACCCAAGAAGAAGGCATTGATTATGATGAGGTCTTTGCTCCTGTTGCTAGGATAGAAGCAATCAGGTTATTTTTGGCCTATGCATCATATATGGGGTTTCATTGTGTACCAATGGATGTGAAGAGTGCCTTCTATATGGTAACAATTTAAAAGAGGATATATCTTGCAACACTCCAGGTTTTGAAGATCCACATTTCATTGATAAAGTCTATAAGGTAGAAAAAGCTTTGTATGGTCTACATCAAGCTCCTAGAGCCTGGTGTGAGACCCTATCTTCCTACCTTTTGGAAAATAGATTTAGAAGAGGCACCATTGATAAGACATTGTTCATCAAGAAGGACAAGAGTGACATCCTATTAGAGATGCAATGAATGTAATGACCATCATCTTTGGGTCTACAAAGAAGACTTTATGTCTTGAGTTTGAACAGATGATGCACAAGAGATTCCAGATGAGTTCTATAGGGGAGCTCACCTCCTTCTTAGGTCTACAAGTAGAACAAAATGAGAATGGAATCTTCATTAGGCAAGACAAGTATGTGGCTGATATTCGGAAAAAGTTTGATTTTGTCACTGTGAAGACAACAAGCACTCCTATGGAGCCTAACAAGGCATTGGTCAAGGATGAAGAAGCTGATAATATGGATGTATCACATCACATAACATGTAGCACATAACGCACATTAGTCACATAATAGTCCATGCATTTACACTAACACATAATCACAGTAATTAAACTCATTTCAAGACTTACATCATTTACATCCTAAGTTTAAAATGCAGTAAAAAGTGGGACTATGTAACTCACCTAAATGCTCAAAACACAGCTTCCAATTCCTATCACGCAACTATATAAATAAATAAACACGGTTACACGCGACCAAGCTAAAAGCTCTAGTCCATGTAACACACATATGATGGATGTATAAGGGTTTGATTAACCATCATGGGTCACCCCGACACCATGCCCAACCTTAACCACTTCATTATCACATTACATTAGTCAACTACAATTTATTCAAAAATGCAGAATTTTAGTGTATCTTTACCAACTTAAAAATGATACTTGCTGACCTCCATAAGTTATACCAAAAATCATCTAAGTTCATTTATGAGTTTACTAACTACATTGTAATTCCCAAGCTCCCATTACATGTGTAACTATCCCAAATAAAATCCAACTTCAAAACTGTCCCAATTCAGATCTGATTGCACACTAAAAAGTATGGCCCTAATTACCCTACTTCAACACACAATCAGAAGCTCTCCTTATAGGGTTTCTTTATATACATATATAAATTAATAACTGTATATTGGCTAACCTTAATTCTACTTTTAAGTTAGGGTTTTACCCTCCTAAACATGACCTAATTCTAACCCGTATTTACTGTTTTGACAATTCTTTTTCTTGTAACCAATGTTTGACCAACTTCCAGAACTTAAAATCATTCGAGGCTGGACTTTTTGAAAAATAGACTCTTTGAACTTCAATTTAGGCTTTTGAATCATATCAAAACACGTTTCTATCATCAAGATATCATCAGTTGAACACAACCCTAAATTCTGCTAAACTCTAAATCATGTTCCAACACAAACCCTAACATGTGGCATGCATGATCATAACCCTAAACTAACCCTAATCATTATACCATCATTATATTTCATATGAAATCCGTATTTTATGTAAACCCTAGATCCATCATATTAATTGTTACATGATTTAAAGAAAACTAAACAATCAGGGTTTATGAACATACCTAAATCCTTGATTCTTGAAACACTAAATCACCAACTTGTTCTTAATTAAAAAAATCTTTTTTTTCTTCTACTTGAGGGTTTCGGCTGATCACAAGGGAGAGAGGGGAATAAAAGTGATTTAGGAATTTATTAAATTTGTATTTATACTATATAGAGTCCTAATTTAACTCAAACTTGTTTCTTTTTTTTTCTTTCTTCAAAACCGGCCCACAACACCCCTTAATTATATTTTTTTATTTTTTATTTTAAATTTCAAATTTTATACATATAAATATGTTATTTATATATATATTTTTTTTAATTATTAATTAACTAATTATCTTCATTACCTTAAGTTTTTATAAAACCTAAGCTAATTTGGGTAAACCTTTTTACATAAACGCAACTTACTAAACCTTCTAAAAATAACTTTTCATTTCACATTTCACTTTCTATATTTAGAAAGTTTGCTACAAACTTCCATATTTCACTCACTTAACTTATCTCTAACATAATACATTTCCCATAAACGCTTAACACAAAATCATTCAACTATTGACGTAGCAATGCATGCTATACGTCATTACTTTTCTATTATCACTATACGTGAACAAATGGAATACTCATCTTCATACACAACGCACTCAAAATGAGATGATCACACACCTCAAAATGATATCATACACCTATTCAAACCACTTAGCACACATATATAACACATAGCACACAAGAAATCACACAAAATGAACTCTTAGCCATTTCTAAAGGCATCACTAACCTGATTAAATCACGAATGTTACACCATGTTCACATGAACAACGCGTTTATATGAATAATGGTTATATCATACCACTTGAAGCGATTGACAGTGTAACACCCCCAAATTGGGTCGCAGCGGAATATGGGTTGGGGGTGGTACTTCATAGATCAATAACACAAGATATATATAAGAACGACCATTAAAAGCCGTTTAAAACTGATACATTGGATTTAACAAATTGTTTGTTACAAAAGGCCAAAGCTTCACTTGTTTAAAATACAAAGATTTCTAGCCCATAACAGATATACAAAATGTAATGTGATAAAATATTTAATGCATGACATCCAAATCAAAACCATCAATGTATCCCTTGCACCTCGTGCCTTATTGATCCCTTAAAAAACATTGCTTAAAACGTCAACATATTGTTGAGTGAATTCATAGGTTTATAAAATATATAATGTAGGACCGCAAGATTTCCCCATGATAATGCAACAGATGCAAACATCATAAAATGTAATTACGTTTTCCTAAGCTCATGACACTGAAGCTCGACATGTATGAAATGCAATATAAATTGCCAACATTGCCCGTGATGATGTTCTAACCCGCAACATCCTATGTCTGACACGGTATACGTTCGTTGTCAGGCAAACCAGCATAGTAAGCATGACTCACCCGAACAGGGATGTCAATCCCAAATAGATCTATTTATAACATTCGCGCTCACAACAGTAATTGACAGTTCGATGGGTTATCGCTACTTAGGCAAACACGTAATCGTAAATGTGAAATGTCCACTTGCGTCCAATTGTAAAACATGCATATGTTTCTCACCCAAAAACTTGTAAATCATTAAAATGTAAAACGTGGGGCTATGAACTCACCTTGAGTTAATGATAACAAATATATCACAAAATGTGTCACGGAAATGACGGAATGCAACCTAATCCAATATAGGTTGTATAAGTACTAAGCACTTTGATTAACACTACTACCATATACAATTCATTAGCTACGTCACCATTAATTTTGTTTGTTGAAATCATATTTATAAAGTAAATCGTTTAATAATTGGTTCATAGTTAAAACGAGCGTAACTTTATCGTTTTAAGCTCGTTTCTTTCGTTTCTTATGTCTACGCTTTAGTATTATGATGAGTATATCAAATTTTACATTTTCATATTTTTTGACCTACTGTGTGAACAGTATTTTTACTGTTCATGCCGTTTTATATAATTATTTTATAGAATTTTCTCGTTTGTAACCCGAAATGTCGTATCTTACTCATTTTAGCTTGTTTTTTAGTGATTCTTTGAGTATGTTCTCGTAATTGAAAGTTGTTATTTATTTATGATGTTTTTATTAAGTTTTGGGTCTGCTGATGTATAGTATTTTAATGTTTTCATTGTTTATAAAATTACTTTTTTATACACTTTTTGAATAATGTAAACTCGCGAAATTCATAAACTCTTTTGTTATCGATGAAAAATATGATTCTTATAGATTTGATCCTAAAAATATGTAGATCTGTATAAATTATAAGATTTTTATTAATATGTCAAAAAGTTTAAAAGTTTTATAAAACTTATTTTATAAAACACTTTTTAGTTAAACTTGTAATTAGCGTATTCCTTCGTTAATTAAGTCGTTCTTTCGTTAGTTCTTATATGGCTCTACGATCTTGTATATGTAGTATGTTTTAAATATAAATCTCCTATCCTTCAGGAATTCGAACCAAACATGCCCCTTAACAATCTTGTATATAATTATAATTATATACACTTTATTTATATACTTTTCAAACTAATTTAAAATACCACAAGTCTTCCATAATTCTTTATATCCTATGTCTTTACATATATATTGTGTCCATTTTTAGTCCATTGTTTGTCAAGGGTACTAAGATAATATGGTCCTTAACTAATACTTCAAATCATAAACTTTCTTAAGTAACTGTTACTTTACTACTTTATACTTATACTTTTTATACTTAAACTGAATGATATAATACTCATATTTCTATCATTTCTGATTTTAACAACTATATTTCATGTGTAAAATTATTACAAAAACCATGATACATAAAGTACAAGTTCATTTCACATGTTTTAAAAGTATCATAAATGGTGGTTTTTGCCTACATAGAGCTTATTATACATAAAATGATATAATGTAAAGTAAAGAGTTTTAGGTAAATTATGTAAATGAATGTGAATGGAAGAACCAAATCACACCTTGGTGATTTTAATCTTAGCTTGAAAACAAGGATGAAAACCCTTATTTTTCCCAAGAACCTAACTTAGTTTAAGCCTTGTAGATTGCTTAATCCAAGCTTCAAATCTATTTCGGTATGTCTTAGAAAGATGTGTGAATCTTGTATGTGTTTGTAAATAATGTGATATAAGTTGGTTAAGGGTTTGGATAATGGGACCGGGGTATGTAGAGAGAAAAGAAAAGAGATAGGAGTGATTTTTAGCAAGTGAAATGTGTTGTATGTTTCTTATCTCTATGTAGTGTAAGACTTATAAGATATAGGCTAGTCAATGCAAGTAATTACAAAGTCCAAAAAGTCTAGTAACCACATGGGGGGGGGGGGGGCGGGGGGGGGGCAATTGTCGAGAAAATAGGGCGGTGACTAGTGATGTAAATAGAAAGTCTTGAACAAGCCATACTACTCTAATTTGTACATTTGTCCTTCAGTTAAGGTTATGTGTTTCTATGGCCCATATGTTAGATGGCTATCCCTGATTTCTAGGAACGGACAAGACTAGTTAATAAATCATGTATTATACGATAATGAAAGTGATAAGTATACTTGCAAATTTTACTTGAATAGTATGAGTTCTTTGTTTTTTAATGTTTACTTGTATACAATTGACTTTTCTTTGTTGGTTATCTTTAGATGGGATGACCAAATATGGAGTTATGGATATAGTTTTCATAAAACTTTGATCATTAGTGAATAATAATGGGTATTCGTTGAAGCGTAGATTAATTGTGGTAGGTTCTGGGAAACCTAAATGCAAATTTATCGCGAACGTAAACCACTGTTCGAACCGTATAAAATAAATGAGCAAAGTTAATAATTATTCTCAATAATAATTGTCTAAACACTTGCTTGACGTAAACATTGATTTGCTTGGATGCCAGTTTACGTTCGATGTAATTTAACTTACGACGATTTAACTTAACTTGTTACGTTTAAAAGCAAACGCGTACAATACTAAAAATACTTAGTGAATTTATTGACGGCGTAGAATGACCCTAAAAAAACTGCGCGTGTTATATTCTCCCCCGGTAAGTGAGCCTTGTCCTCAAGGCTTAGCGCGACATTGAGACGAATGCCTGGTATTTGTGAAGAGGTGTGGTATTTCTTCGAATTGTCTTCACGTTCCAAGGTGAACGCAGGACCTCTCCTGGAGTTCCATCGAACCTTGTATTTTTAGAATGCGACTTTGCTTCAACCATTTAACTTCTCGCTCCCATGATCTCTACAGGTTCCCGCGGCAAACTGAAGCTTGTCATCAAAGTGAAGTCCATCCAACTGGAACGGCTAATGGTTCGTCGCATGACCACTACTTCAAGTTGGATCATGAAAGTGTTATGAACCATGCTCAGCTCTTGGCGACAAGCTCAAGCTTGTAAGCAATGGATTATAACCTGTTCCATCACATGAAAGGTTCCAAAACATTATCTAGGGTTTAACTTCCCCAGTTTGCCTAAAATGTACTACGCCTTTTCAAGGTGAAACTTTAAGCATAACTTTTTCCCCAAACTTGAAACTCATGGCTTTACGCTTGAGACTAGGTATTTTTTGTAAAACTTTTAGCTATCACGGCGCGGCTTGCATTCTTTGCTTGATCTGTTTGATATACTCGGTCGTTTTTGAATATTTTTGGACCAGTGAGTTAAACTTCTCCAACCTCGGCCAACAAACGGGTGAACGCCAAGTCGGATCGTTAAAGTGCTTCAAATGGTGCAGCTTAATTGCTATAGTGATAGTCTATTGTTTTACGAGAATCTCGACTAATGGTAATGGTTAACCCCAATTTCCAAATCAATCGCACCAAGCACGAAACTATCCCTCGTGTGGTTTGATTAGGCCTCTCGGCTTTGTTCCATCAGTCTGCGGATTGATATGCAGTTATCATGTCCAAGTTTATAGTACCTAAAGCTTTCTGAAGGGACTTGTAGAAATTTGTGATTGTGAAATCTAGGGTAACGATCACAAATGATTGAGACAGGTATTCCATGCCTCGTGACAATTTCTTAGGTAACATTCTTACAAGTCTATCCATAGGATCAATCTCTTAATCGGTACAAGGATTGCTGACTTTGATGAGTCGGTCGTAAGACACTCAAAAATGGTGTCGTTGCCTTTGGTGACGAATTAGGGAAGCTTCGTAACTAAAATCCGTGGTGTTATTGTTCCCATTCCATTGGGATATGGGTATGCTTCCCTGTATGTACAACAATCCTGACTGGACTTGATGTTTCTGCCTTAACCTTGGCATACGTCAGACATTACTAACTTAGGAGGCTATGTCGGCCTTCATATTGGGCCACCAATATAGCTTCTTCATGTCTTGATACATCTTGTCGGAACCCGAATGGATAGAATATTTTGACTTGTGGGACTCGTGCATGATCACAGTCCTCAAGTCGTCATAACATGGTAACCAACTCCTGTCATTTAAGCATAGAGTTCCATCCGCGCGGGGATATAACTTTTCCGTTCTAAATTTCTCCGGATCCTTAGAATTTTCAAGCAACATACCTCCAACATCTTCGTTCTTGATGTTTTCTGGTTTTCGTACTTCAGTCTGAGAATTCAGGATTTGTTTAGGAAGATCCAAGCCAATAGTCATCACGAAGGCTCAAACTCTTAATGGTTTACTCCGCTCCTTCCTGCTCAAGGCATCAGCAACAACATTTACTTTCCCCAGGTGATAACGTATCTCACAATCGTAATCGCTGAGCAGTTCTAACCAACGACGCTGCCTCATATTCAGCTCCTTTTGATTAAGAATGTGTTGTAGACTCTTGTGATCCGTGAACATCGTACACTTGGTTCCGTACAAATAGTGTCTCCAAAGTTTCAGAGAAAACACTACCGATCCAAGTTCAAAATCATGAGTTGTATAGTTCTTCTCATGAATTTTTAATTGGTGTGATGCATAAGAAATTACTTTTTCTCTTTGCATTAATACAGCACCTAATCCCTTGTGCGACGCATCGCAATAGACTACAAAATCTTCGCTTCCCTCAGGTAAAGCCAGAATTGGTGCACTTCATAACTTCTGCTTTAATAACTGGAAAGCGGCTTCCTACTTGTCTCCCCAATCGAAATTAACTCCTTTCTGAGTAAGTTTGGTCATCGACTTGGCAATCTTTGAAAATCCTTTGATGAATCTTCGGTAATACCCAGCGAGACCTAAGAATTGTCGAATCTCCGTTGGTGTCTTAGGGGATTCCCAGTTCTTTATGGATTCGATTTTGGCGGGGTCCACGTAAATGCCTTGACTATCAATCACGTGGCTGAGAAATTGTTCCTTAGGAATCTAAAATTCACATTTAGAGAACTTAGCATACAACTTCTCTTTCTCAAGCAATTCCAGAACTGCCTTAAGATGTTCTTCATGCTCCTTCTTGTTCTTAGAGTAGATAAGGATATCCTCAATAAAGATAATCACAAATTTATCTAAAAATGGCTTGCACATGCGGTTCATGAGATCCATAAATACCGCTGGTGCGTTCGTCAAACCAAATGGCATAACTTGGAACTCGTAATGACCATACCGAGTTCTGAAATGCCATTTTTGGAATATCCTCTTCCCGTACTCGAAGCTGGTGATAACCTGATCGCAGGTCTATCTTAGAATAAACACTGGATCCTTGTATTATCAAAAACAGAATCGTGATCCTTGGGATGATAATGATTCCTGATCACTGTCAGCTTGTTCAGGTTCCTGATAGTCCGCCTGCACATTATCTGAAAATGATCCATCCTTCTTTAAACAAACAAGATCGTAGAAGCTCCCAAAGTTGCGGAAACTGGGGTCTTATAAAGCCCTTGTCAGATAGTTCTTTCAGTTGCTCTGACAACTCTTTCATTTCAGAAGGTGCCAATCGATAAGGTGCCCGTGCTACAGGTGCAGCACCAGGTATCAGATCGATTTGAAATTCCACTTGTCGAGTCGGAGGAAGACCCGGCAAGTCCTCAGGGAATACATCAGGAAAATCTCGAACTATCGGTACGTCCTCAAGTCGCTTCTTCTCCGACTTGTCTTTCGTCTCCTTTGTAGTAACGTTTGCCAAAAAGACTGGACATCCTTTTAGCATGTATTCTTGTGTTTTGGTGTACGAGATAATGTGCAGACGAGCCTTGTTTCCCCGGTTGCTTCTGTCACCGTGAACGATTAGAGTTTCATTTCCCTAGGGGATACGAACGATCTTCTCGGCACACACAATGATTGCTTGGTACTTTACCAACCAATCCATACCAATTATAGCGTCGAAACTACCAAGTTCTACGGGCATTAAGTCTATGTTGAATGGGTGGTTCAGGATGTTTAATGTACAACCCCTAAGGATAGTGTTCAACCCAATTATTCTCCCGTCGGCTAGTTCAACGTCATAATAGTGATCTAATGCAGTTGGTGTGATATCAATTTGGGGGCTAAATGTAGTAGACACAAAACTCCTATCGGCACCAGTATCGAATAAGATAGAAGCATAGCGGTTGTTTAGAAGGAATGTACTCGTCACGATGTTGGAGTCTGGGTTTGTCCCTGCATGGCCTACTGCATACACTTTCGCTGGAGCATTGACATTTCCAGCTGGGTTGCCTCGATTGTTGTTGTTCTTCAATTTTGGATATTCCTTCTTAAAATGTCCTTGGGCACCACATTCATAGCAAGTAGGGTTCTAACTTGTCCCAGTGCCTCTTTGGTTATTAGCAGTGTTGGCATTAGCAGGACTCCTGCAATCACGGGCCAGATGGCCAACTCGATTGCACTTGTGGCATTTGGGAGCACACGGACCATCATGGTGATAATTGTACTTAGGGCATAAGGGTTTAGATCCCCCGTATAGCTTCTTCTCACCAGTCCCTGCAGCATAAGCCCTGCCAGTGTTCTGCCTCTTGTTTTGTGGTTGTTGTTGTTGTTGTTGTTGGTTATTATCTTGTTTTCTCTTATTCTCTGTCTGACGATCAACAAAAGTATGGATTTTCTTATCCATTAGTTCGGTTGCGATTTCAACTGCTTCTTGCATTGTCTTTGGTTTAGACGCCACTACACTCCCATGAATCATGTCGGGAAGACCACCGACACATTTTTCAATTTTATTAGATTCTTCAGGAAACATCCTCCCGCACAACAAAGCCAATTCCTGAAAGCGTTGGGTATAACTTGTCAAGTCAGTACCCTTCACCTTCAGATCCCAAATCTCTATTTCCAATATCTTGATTTCATTTTGCGGACATTATTATTCAGTCATCATTTTCATGAGTGTTTTCTAAGGCATACCGTAAGCGGCATCATGACCAACTATCTTGACATGAGTTTTCCACCATGTTAAAGCAACTGAATGGAGAGTGCAAGTAGAAAACTTGACTTGATTCTTAACTATACAATTACTGATGTGGAAAACAGACTCCATTCTTTCAAACCATTAAGATAGACTGGCAACTCCTTTCGTGCCTTTAAAGTTTAATGGTTGACATTTGAGAAACTTAGTGTAAGTACATTCATGGGCAGTTCGTTCTGTCCTTCTAACACCTGTTCCCGAAATATGGCTATCATCATCATTCATATTTTTGTCAGCATCACGTGCTGCCAAAGCGGCAGTAACGCCTTGGTCAATCATTGCCTTCAGCTGGGCATTAGTGAGATATGTAGTGGCGGGGGTTGTGGTTGTTGATTCTGGGTTTAACCTCGTGGTCCTTTTCTTTGGTGCCATTTTCTTCAAATCATAAGAAAATATAATACCCGTTCGATTTCATAAAATCATAACCATGACATGACATATACATAATAAGTAAAATGAGATCACAACACACAGTGAAATATACAACTTAAATGAATATTAACAATGGATAAGCTAATCGACATTCATTCATAATAAATTCGATTACATACGTGACATAATACAACCATTCCATATATAAATTGGAAAACATACATGAATGGTTCAGATACAAAACGATCACTACGATTAGGTTACAAGATAAAAGAATATATACAACCTAAACCCATACTAGCCAGGAGTTACCCGTAATAGTTAGTATGCTGTACAAAATAACTAGCCATAACATGATCTATGAACTGCTACCAGCCTCCTCTGGTGCATCTGGCTGTGCAAGACCTTTAGCGGGTCCCTGCTATCTCTCAAACTCTATCATCTGGGTCTGAAGTCTCTTCAACAGCTTTAGTGCCTTAATGAACTGTGCTTGTCTCCTGCGATCCGCTGCTAGCAACTCTGTAATTGCCACATGTCTCATGCGGTCTGCTTCTTGCAACTCTCTAATTACTGCCTGCTTGTCACATCCCACCAAGGCGGAACCGCGAGGTGTAACATATTAATAAACATCACAAAAGATGATAGATAAAAACACCATACATGATCTAATAAAAGAAATGTTATCCGAATTACAACATTCTGAAGAAAACAATTTAAAAGTACATTAAACATCATAGATTGTTCTATCCGAACATGGATATTCCAAAAGACATGATTCTTGCAATTTTGTAGACATCTTGACAATTAGATGAAATGCAAGGAACTAAGCTTCCACCTTAGGAACGTCACCTGAAAAGCATGATAAAATGGTCAAATATTGAAATAGTTGGTGAGCTCACAAGATTTTATACACAAAATGTAGTTTTAAATAAAGAATAGATGTCCGATAAAAGTTTGCCAACCCAATGGCAAGTTATCAAAAACAGTCTCCCAAACCAAAATCAATTCCAAATAAGTTGAGAGTCCAAAACAAATCAATGTATATGTATGCTATAGTGATTATGCGAGGCACTACTTAAACGTATTCAGCATAACCGTTCCAACATCCAATCAAGTTCTAGTTGTTTAGTGTGGTACAAACACTTAGTACTATGCACCCTTGTGCGGGGAGTGAGGAGGGGCTAATCTCCTAATAGCGCTATCCATAAGTACTAACGTCTCAATCCTGTTAAGGGAGAAAATGAGTTAAAAGTAGTGGCGGGTTCCAAGCATACAACAACATACATATTAAGTTCAAGGTTCCAAGTTCAACAAGTTCAAATCAAGTTCAAAGTTCAACACGTTCAAGTTCAAATGTGCTCAAAAGATTAATTACTTCAAAGTAAAAGTATAAAAA
>BQNB010044153.1:10997-45060 GCA_026074375.1 Tanacetum coccineum | reverse complement strand
TTTTAGTTTACGCGATTTAACTTAATGTTTACGGTTTAAGAGCAAACGCGTACAATACTAAAAATAATTGGTGACTTTATTAACGTCGTACATTGTCCTAAAACACGAGGTGTTATACATGTTATTTACCCATTTTGTATAGTTATTGCAAAGAATTGTTACTTAATCGTTTATATTTGAGAATTGCAGTAATTATGGAGTAATTGGTGAAAGTTAGCAAAAGGTGTGCATTCTGGAGCTTAAATGAAGATATTTTGAAGACCAATACGCCGTATCCATCAAGGAAGATACAGCGTATATGTGCCTGCACTATAACACCTTGTGTTTTCAAGTCTTTGACGACGTCGATAACTATGCTATTTATTTTTAGTATTGTACGCGTTTGCTTGTAATTTCATGAATTAAGTTTAAATCGCGTAAGCTAAAAATTAGCGTTCAATGTGATCGGGCATCAAACAATTAAATGTTTACATCAAGCAAGGGTTATATAATTATTTTGAGGATAATTATTAACTTTGTTCATTTTATTTTTATCGGATACGTATAGTGTATACGTTTCGCGATAAATTGCGTTTAGGCACTCCCGGAGCCACAAAAACTTTTCTACGCTTCAACAAATACCCACTTTTATACCCAATACATAAAAGTTGCAAAAATATATCATATATATCCTATCTATGCCGAATTTATAGGCAATGTAACAAAGAATACAGAACACTTCCGTTTAGATCAAAAAGTGACACCATACTCTTTAAATGTAATACCATACTTCAATTATGGCAACACCATACCTGACCAAGACATGACCAGGCCATACTAAGACAAGGAGACCTCACTTGGACCATGCTTTGACTCCTAGACCATGCCTCAACCATACTTTCATGTATACATAAGAGAAGTAACTTATATGCTTTACACTTAACTAGAAAACCAAAGCAAATCTTCCTTTTTCCTCTCTATATGCTTCGGCAATTAACAAGCACTCTACCAAATCCATAGCAATTTTTATACAACCCAAACAACTCCAATCACATCTATTATGAAGAAGTCATATCTAAGTGTTTCCAACATTGGAATCACCATTTGCAAGTTATAATCAAGAAAAGAAAGACTAGGTTTTTCGAAAATAAGGGTTTTCTTAAGTGCAAGCTTTGGTTTCTAGTCTAAACACGGGTTTAGCATTTGTTTCTCATCATCATCATACCTCATAAGGTCTACTTGAACTCTTATGTCTTAGTATTTTCATTTATAGCTATATGTTAATCTTTATAGCGTTAAATCACCATTTAGGATTTTTATCATGAAAATAGAGTTTGTACTTGAAATGATCATTTTATACACTTATATACATATGGTGTTAATACTTATATCACTACTAAAAAAGATGAAAAAATCTTTGTATCCAGTTATTTTGGTATAAAAACTGATTATGGGTGGAAAATTAGGGTTCAAGTTTTTTGAATATGTTTCAAGTTAAAGATATACTTAAGACAGAGTTAAGGATAATTATTGACTATAATAAGGTTTTATAGGATCATTAAAATAAGGTTATATCATGATAAGAAAATATTTACACTTATGGTTATTATGTAAAAAAAAAAATACAAAAGTGTTAAAGTATAAAGAAAAGGTTAAAAATGGACTTAACAAACTTAACCAAACATGCTGTCCAAAATTCGAATTTTTACATATCTATGTTATGTTTTTATAAGATAATACATTTCACGACGATTCCGAAAAGGTAAGAAACTTGTTAAACGGATTAATAACAGAAAAAGAGACGTTAAAAACGAGTTTATACGTTTAATAAAAACGAAGTCGTAAGTAAATTTTTATAAAATCATTTTATAAAATTTATAACAGTAAGTATTAATTTTTTAATAAATAATACACATTTTAGGATTCCAAAATGATAAGAATCGTAATTTTTCAATTATAACGAACGAGTTATATTTTTGAGAGTTTACGACAGATTAATACATTTATAAAACTATTTTTAAATAAAAGTGTACTATTCATGACAGAAAGTTATATTTGGTAACCTCATAAAATTAAGACTTTCCAAAAACGAGAACGCCTCGAAAGAATCACTAAAAACGGAGCTATAACGAATAAAATACGACATTTACGGGTTTTACGACAACAAAAACGATTTTTATAAAAGTCATATCTGGTGTGAACAGTAAAAGTTACTGTTCACCAGAGGGTCAAAATATGGAAAATGTCAAATTATGATAACTCGTCCTAATACGAAAAGATGGACATAAGAAACGCGAGAATCGGGTTTAAAACGCGAAAGTTACGCCAGTTTTGCTAAAACGGTAATTATAAACGTTTTAACTTATTAAACACAATTTTACCAAAACCATTAGTTGGTGATTGAGCTAGATAGAATATTATGTGGTTATCAAAGTACTATATTACTAGGGAGTTTCATAATGAGGCCTCTTCGGATGGCGTTTCGACGAGTTGTTGGATTTACGATTTAAAGTGTCCTAACTCCTCGAACGTCATGTCATGACCTCTTTAATTATGATAGCCCGAACGATAGTACGATGTAACAACTATAAGATTATATTCAAGTACTCGGACTTCTTTCGCCCTATGATAATTTTAGTGTGCATTCGATCTTTACGTGACGCAATTATCTGCGATATTTTGGATTATCTGAACTCAGGTGAGTTCATAGCCCACACTTTTATACAAGTTATAACTGATTTACTATTAATTTGGGGGTGGAAACATGTTTTGGTTTATACAAATTGACGCAAGTATTGATTTCATGTTTGCCTAAGTAGCGATAATATAAAAAAGACTAAATTACAAAAAATGTGCCCCATTAACCCATTATCATGAACTTCAATTGCATAGATGTAGTTTGGAATTACATTATAGTGAGCGCAGAATGTTATTAATAGATCTATTCGGAAACGACCTCCCCGTATCGGTGACTTTTGCTATCACACAGAGAACGAACAAATAACCATGTCGAATCTTAGGGATGTTTTTCGGGATAAAACATCATTGCGGCTGAGTAGCAATATTATGGCGAACAAGACTGTTCGCGCTTCAGTGGCATGATCTTAGTGTAAATGTAATCTATTTTGTGAGATCTGCATCGTGTTGCAATATCACTAAAAAGTCTTGCGGTCCTACCAACATTTATGAATTTTATCAAACCTATGAATTCACCCAACATTAGGTTGACGTTTTTTAAGCAATGTTTTCAGGATGATCACTAGGCATGGGATGCCAGATGCATTGGTTACATTTTGGGATTGCACGCTTAAAGATTTAGGTGCATCATAATTTGGGAAATGTATGACAACTTTTGTTAATACTCAACAGTGAAAGAAGTAAAGCTAAATCTTTTTGTATCAGTCTTTCAATTAATTCCAATGTATCATATTTAAAACGACTTTTGTGTCGTTCTAATATATCTTGTGCTGTTGATCTTGAAGTAACACGCCCCGGACCCTTATTCCGCTGCGACCCAATTTGGGGGTGTTACAGATTGGTATCAAGAGCCAAGGTTATAGAGAACCAGGTCAAATGTTTTTGCTGGACTATAACCATTTTCAAACAACGAATACATACAACGGGGTTGTACACGGGACATACATATGTGCATACATTCATGCACACACTATTTGTTGCATTAGTGGGACTAGATGCATTCATAATTGATATAACGTGTTTATATTATAGTATGTCAATTACTATGATGGGTATATTTATATAAACAAAAGATAGAGTTTGCATCTTTCGCAAAACTCTACAATTATTATTAAGGGCTATTTTATATAAATAGGGAAATTTCATTAGGCAAGGTATTACGATAAGCTCATAGGTCCTAAGGCGCATACCTAAACATTAAGCTATCGATATGAGACCTTACTATCATTCATGTGTGCCATAAAGTGCATACACGTATTTAGCCATACAGCCTTATATAATATATTAATATATGTTAATATGCTCGTTGCAAGCATTATGTTCTCAGTATCGACGTTTTTACCTACACAATTTGTTTATATTAATTCGCGAGGCCATAGAGATTCCATAAGCTTCTGATGATAGCTAGACAACCAATGAAGGATCAGCCTCTATCTGCTGATGCCTCACCTCAGCCTAATCACCAGCATCATAGCTAACTTCAATCTAGAGGAGGATGAAGAGGACCCTGAGGAGGATCCTGCGGACTATCCTGCTAATAAAGGAGACAATTCTGATGATAAGTCATCTGATGATGACAACGATGATGATGATGTTGAGAAGGATGAGGAGGAGGAGGAGGAGGAGCACCTAGCTCCGGCTGACCCTTCTACTGTACCTACAGATGATCCTGTCCCCTCAAGCTGAGAATACAGAGGCATTTGAGACTGATGAGTCTACTTCTACATCACCCACCTCTCCACACCATATCATCTTGTCTTTTGAGACCAAATCCCGTATAGTATGGATGTCTATTTAACACCATACTCCACGATCACCATCTACTAAGGCATGCATTACTGAGTTTGCTGCTGCACTACCTTCATCATCACCACCATCAGAGAATGTTGAGTCACATAAAGATAACATAAGAGTCTAGCATCTAGAATCTTGAGAGGCACCCTGACCATGGACAAATAGATTGTCAGTGTAGCTTATTTTGTATTCCACTAAACTTGAGTAATACTCAGTTGGTAGTGTTAATAAAAAGCTTGTACTCTTTTACTCATATAAATGATGTATTAAGTATTAACCTACACTATTGGTTATGATCATGCTACTGTATGATGGGGATTTATTTACGCCATGGTTGCCGTTATCTTATATCTCTGCATAACGTGGTCTCACCTTACATATATGTTGGGATCCCGGAGTGGCATGATTTTCCTGTGGATGAAACTTCATATACATTTTGTTCCCTGTGATTTTTAGGAAACAATGACAACTATTGATCAAGGGATGAGTGTTGAGGAAATTGAGCGGGTGGTAGCCCAGCGAGTGGCTAATGCTATCGAGGCTATTGCCATTTATGAGACAAAAACCAACATGGCTCGTAAGTCAATGAGCCAGACCAAACAACAAGAATGCAAGGTAGCAGAGAATGCTAACAATAAGAGAAAGTCAGAAGGTTAATTGCTATAAATATGGGAATCAAGGGCACTACAAGAAGGATTGCCCAGAGCGAAAGAACCAAAGTCATAAAAACCAAATTAGAGGTACTAGAGCACATGGAGTGGTGCATACCTTAAGAGGATGAGAAACCGATCAAGGCCCTAACAACGTTAAGGATGAGATCGAAGCTTAAAAGAGAAAGTTGACTAGCCTTGCCTAGCAAATCCTAAGTTGAAACTATCTTAGACTTTATCTCCTTAGGAGTTCTCGTTGTATTTCCCTTAAATTTTAGTTGTAAGAATGATTTCAATTTATCTATCCAATTATCGTATTAGGAGAATTTCGTTAATATTAACTTAGGTTCCTTATTTACTCTTACCAACTACTCTCACGAATATCATAAAATTATAACGCTATTTTGACGAAAATGAGCAATGCATCGTTAGTCCTCAATTATACATGGCCGATCAACTATGTATACAATACAGAAGGTATCCATGCCGTGCTGAGAGTAGTCACTCTAAAAAAAACCCTTATAAGGAAACAATTTCTACTTATATATGTTTTAGTGTGCTATTCATCAAAACTTACTTTTAGAAATCGAATTAGTAACCCTATCAATTAATGCAAACCTTCACTTCTTCTACTATAAAGTGGGCATAACTTACAAAAAAATCCAAATCCTAATCTGAGAAGCAAGACACATTACTAGTCGCCCTAACAGACAATTTCGCTATCCAAATTTTGCTCGCCATTAGAGAATTTACTAAAATCACCCATTCAAATCAGACTAATTACCCAAGAACTTGTAGTTTCGATGCTATAAATCGTAAGGATTGGTTGTCAGAGTACCAAGCGGCTCCAATGAGTGTGCCGAGAAAGATTGTACCACATTCCCTGAGGAAATGAAACCTTAATTCATAACAAGGTGACGGACGTAACCCGGTAAAAGCGTACAACGAAAATATCATTTTCGTGACAGGAAAAACGCGACGTGCAAAAAGGATTTCCTATCTTGTTGGCGCATGTCACTACAAAGGAGGTTAAAGACAAGTCGGAGAAGAAGAGACTTAAGGGCGTACCAATAGTTCGAGACTTTCCTGAAGTACTTCCTGAGGACTTGCGGAGTTTCAAATTGATTTGGTACCTGTTGCTGCACCAGTAGCACGGGCACCTTATCGATTGGCGCCCATCCGAAATGAAGAGTTGATCTGAGCAACTGAAAGAGCTATCCGACAAAGCTTTAATAAGACACAGTTGCACTCACCCTGGGGACCCTCTGGTCTTGATTGTCCAGAAAAGGATGGATCATATCGGATGTCATTGATTATCGGAATTAAACAAAACTGAGGTGGAAGGAACCGTATCCAACTCCCCAAAATTGATGATTTAATGATCATCTGACAAGGGTCGAGTGTCTACTCGAAGAACGAACCCTAAGGTCATGTATCACCAATTGAGGGTTCGAGAAGAAGACATTCCAAGGACTGCCTTCAGAACTCGTTATGGCCATTACGAATTTCAAGTTATGCCGTTTGGTTTGACAAACGCACCTGCCGTATTCATGGACCTTATGAATCGGGTGTGCAAAACCCAAATCGACAAATTCGTAATTGTCTATATTTATGATAATTTGATCTAATTCCAGAACTAGCAAGACACTAAGAGCATCTGGAAGATAATATTGGAGTTGTTGAAGAAAGAGGAGTTGTATGCAAAATTTTCCAAATGTGAATTTTGGATTTCCAAGGTACAGTTCCTCGGTCATGTGATCGATAGTAAAGGAATTCATGTGGATCCAGCCAAGATTGAAGCCATTAAGGATTGGACATCTCCTAAGTCACCGACGGAGATTCGTCAATTTTTAGGTCTTGCTGGATACTATCGAAGATTCATTGAGCGTTTTCGAAGATCGCCACCAATGACTCAGCTTACTCAAAAGAAGGTCAGTTTTTTTTTGGGGCGATAAACACGAAGCAGCTTTTCAAACTGTTGAAGCTGAAGTTATGCGTTGCACCAATTCCATGCATTACCCTGAGTGAAAAGCAAAAAAAGGATTTCATGCGCCATACTGCGACGCTTCAAAGAAGGGTTTGGGCGCCGTGTTGATGCAAAGAGAAAAGGTGATTTCTTATGCATCACGCCAGTTGAAAATCCATGAGAAGAACTATACAACGCATGATTTAGAACTTGGAGCAGTGGTGTTCGCTCTCAAGATCTGGAGACATTATTTATATGGAACTAAGTGTACGGTGTTCACCGATCACAAGAGTGTGCAACACATTTTAGATCAAAAAGAGTTGAACATGAGGCAACGCCGATGGTTAGAGTTGCTAAGTGATTACGATTGCGATATTCGTTATCACCCGGGGAAAGCAAATGTCGTTGCTGATGCTTTGAGCAGGAAAGAACGAGAACCACCGTTGAGAGTTCGAGCTTTGGTTATGACTATTAGTTTGAACCTTCCCAAACAAATCTTGAATGCTCAGACCGAAGCACGGAAACCAGAGAACATCAAGAAAGAAGATGTTGGGGGAATGTTGATTGAAAATGCTAAATTTCCAGAAGCAATTAGAGAACAAAAGTTGGAACCACGTGCGGATGGAACCCTGTGCCTCAATGGCAGGAGCGTTACCTGTTATGGCGATTGCGGACTGTGAACCATCACGAGTCCTACAAATCAAAATACTCTATTCATCTGAGTTCTGACAAAATGTACCAAGACATGAAGAAGCTATATTGGTGGCCCAACATGAAAGCCGACATAGCCACTTATGTTAGCAAGTGTTTGACTTGTGCTAAGGTCAAGGCCGAACATCAAAGGCCATTAGGATTGTTGGTACAACCCAAAATACCCGAATGGAAGTGGGACATCACCATGGATTTTGTCACGAAGCTTCCTAAGACGTCGCAAGGCTACGACACCATTTGGGTAATTGTTGACCGACTCACTAAGTCTGCGATCTTCACACCAATGAGAGAGACTAATCCTTTGGACAAACTTGCAAGAATGTACCTAAAGGAAGTAGTCACGAGATATGGAATACCTGTCTCAATCATTTGTGATCGCGACCCGAGATTCGCATCAAATTTCTGGAGGTCACTTCAGAATGCTTTGGGTACTAATTTGGATATGAGTACTCTCGCACCATCCCAAACAGACAGGAGACAGATAACAGTAGTATTAGATCAGCGATAGAATAGGCAAAAGCGAGAGGACCATTCAAACTCTCGAAGATATGTTGCGTGCTTGTGCAATCACCTTTGGAAATTGTTTGGGTTAACCATTTGCCATATCGAGTTTTCATACCAACAATAGCCTATCACGCTACATCAAGGCTGCAACCATTTCGAAGCACTTTATGGTCCGAAAGTGTCGTTCACCTTTTTGTTGGAAGCTGTAAGTTGAGAAGCCCAAAACTTATGTCCAGAAACTGATTCAAGAGACAACTGAAAAATCATCAGATCAATAGCAAAGGATGCAAGCCCTCGTGATCGACTGAAAAGTTATGCTGACTGTAAAATCGTAAACAAATGGATTCCAAGTCGGGGACAAGTCCCATAGCTTTAAGTCTTCGCCTTGGAAAGGTTCGTACGTTTTGGCAAATATAACGGGGGAAGTTGAACCCTAGGTAATGTTGGACTTTTTAAGAATAGAAAGAGTTGGAGAAGTTTGCATACCAAGCCTTGAAATCTTCCAAGAATTAAGCAGAGTCCATATAACAAATTCATGTATCCTAATCTGAAAAAGTGTCATGCCCGATGAACCATAGCTATCCTTTTGAATGGACATACACTCGAAGACAAAGCTCATTTTGTTGAGGACCGTAGAAATAGTGGACCGTGAAGTTAAACGGTTGAAGCGAAGTCCGGATCCCATTAGTTAAAGTTCGATGGAACTCCAAGAGAGGTCCTGAGTTCACGTGGGAGCGTGAAGACCAATTCAAGAAGAATATCCACACCTCTTCACCGAGAACACAACTGTCGTTAATTGCTGCAATCGTGATCCTTGAGGACAAGGCTCGTTAATAACAGGGGAAGTCTAAACACCTGAGTTTTCAAGTCTTTGACGACGTCCCGATAACTATCCCTATTTAATTTTTAGTTTTGTACGCGTTTTGCTTGTAATTTCATGAATTAAAGTTTAAATCGCGTAAGCTAAAAATTACGTTCAATGTGCTCGGCATCAAACAATAAATGTTAACATCAAGCAAGGGAATATATTATTGAGGATAATTATTAACTTTGTTCATTCTATTTTTATCGGATACGTAAAGTGTATACGTTTCGCGATAAATTGCGTTTAGGCACTCCCGGAACCACAAAAACTTTTCTACGCTTCAACAAATACCCACTTTTATACCCAATACATAAAAGTTGCAAAAATATATCATATATATCCTATCTATGCCGAATTTATGGGCAATGGTACAAAGAAATACTAGAAACTCTTCCTTTAGTCAAAGTGACACCATACTTCTTTAAATGTATACCATACTTCATTATGGCAACACCATACCTTGACCAAGACCATACCATGGCCATACCTAAGACTAGGAGACCATCACTTGGACCATGCTTTGACTCCTAGACCATGCCTTGCACCATACTTTCATGTATACATAAGAGAAGTAACTTATATGCTTTACACTTAACTAGAAAACCAAAGCAAATCTTCCTTTTTCCTCTCTATATGCTTCGGCAATTAGCAAGCACTCTTCTAAATCCATAGCAATTTTTATACAACCCATACACTCCTATACACATCTATTATAAGTCATTCTAAGGTGTTTCCAACCATTGAATCACCATTTGCAAGTTATAATCAAGAAAAGAAAGACTAGGGTTTTCTTAAGAAAATAAGGGTTTTCTTAAGTGCAAGCTTTGGTTTCTAGTCTATAACAACTGGTTTAGCATTGTTTCTCATCAACACATACCTCAAAAAGGTCACTTGAACTCTTATGTTCCCCCTTTGTATTTTTTCATTTATATGCATATGTTAATTCTTTAGCTTAAAACACCATTTAGGATTTATCATGAAAATTGAGTTTGTTCTGTTGAAATGATAAATTTTATACACTTCATATACATATGGTGTAAATACTTATATCACACAAAAAATATGAGAAATCTTGTATCAAGTTATTTTTGTATAAAATGATTAAAGGGGAAATTAGGGTTTTCCATGGTTTTTTGAATATTTTTCAAGTTAAAGAAATACTTAAGACAAGTTAAGGATAATTATGGACTTATATTAAGGTTATAGGATCATTAAAATAAGGTTATATCATGATAAGAAAATATTTACACTTATGGTTATTATGTAAAAAAATACAAAAGTGTTAAAGTATAAAGAAAAGGTTAAAAATGGACTTAACAAAACATAACAAACATGCATGTCCAAATTCGAATTTTTTACATATTCTATTTTATATTTTTATAAGATAATACATTTCACGACGATTCCGAAAAGGTAAGAAACTTGTTAAACGGATTAATAACGAAAAAGTTACGTTTAAAAAAACGAGATATACTTTAATAAAACAATCGTAAGTAAATTTTTATAAAAACATTTTTATAAAATTTATAAACAGCAAGTATTAATATTTTTAATAAATAATACACATTTTTAGGATTCCAAAATGATAAGAATCGTAATTTTTCAATTAATAACGAACGAGTTATGAATTTCGCGAGTTTACGACAATTAATACTTTTATAAAACTATTTTTATAAAAGTTACTATTCATGACAGAAAGTTATATTTTTGTAAACCTCATAAAATTATAGAACTTTCAAAAACGAGAACGTCCTCGAAAGAATCACTAAAAACGGAGCTATAACGAATAAAATACGACATTTACGGGTTTTACGACAACAAAAACGATTTAAATAAAAGTCATATCTGGTGTGAACAGTAAAAGTTACTGTTCACCAGAGGGTCAAAATATGGAAAATGTCAAATTATGATAACTCGTCTTAATACGAAAAGATGGACATAAGAAACGCGAGAATCGGGTTTAAAACGCAAAAGTTACGCCAGTTTTACTAAACGGTAATTATAAACGTTTTAACTTATTAAACACAATTTTTCCAAAACCATTAGTTGGTGATTGAGCTAGATAGAATATTATGTGGTTATCAAAGTACTATATTACTAGGGAGTTTCATAATGAGGCCTCTTCGGATGGCGTTTCGACGAGTTGTTGGATTTACGATTTAAAGTGTCCTAACTCCTCGAACGTCATGTCATGACCTCTTAAATTATGATAAGCCAAAAACTATGTACGATGAACAACTAAACAGATTATATTCAAGTAACTTCGTACTTATATCGAGCCATGAATTAGGTTGCATTCGATCTTTTACGTGACACTTTATCTGCAATATTTGGATTATCAGATCACTCACTCAAGGTGAGTTCATAGCCCCACACTTTTTACAAGTTTTACTGATTTACTATTATTTGGGGTGGAAACATGCTTTGTTTTACAAATTGGACGCAAGTATTGATTACATGTTTGCCTAAGTAGCGATAACCCAATTAAGCCCATTATCATGAACTGTCAATTGCATAGATGTAGTTGGGAATTACATTATGTGAGCGCGAATGTTATTTAATAGATCTATTCGGGAAACGACCTCCCCGTTCGGGTGACATTGAAATCACCGGAGAACGGAACGAATATAACAATGACGAAAATTTTAGGGATGTTTTTCGGGTTAAAACATCATTGCGGGCTGAGTATCAATATATGCAGAACAAAACTGTCGATCTTCAGTGTCCATGAGCTTAGTGTAAATGTAATCATTTTGTGAGATCTGCATGTGTTGCATTATCACTAAAAAGTCTTGCGGTCCTACACATTATGATTTTATCAAACCTATGAATTCACCAACATTATTGTTGACGTTTTAAGCAATGTTTTCAGGAGATCAATAGGCATGGGATGCCAGGGATGCATTGGGTTACATTTTGGATTGCACGCTTAAAGATTTAGGGCTTCATATTTGGGAAATGTTATTGACAACTTTTTTAATACACAACAGTGAACAAGTAAAGCTATATGCTTTTGTATTAAGTCTTTCAATTAAATCCAATGTATCATTTTAAACGACTTTTTGTGTCGTTCTTATATATCTTGTGCTATTGATCTTGAAGTAACACGCCCCGGACCCTTATTCCGCTGCGACCTAATTTGGGGGTGTTACATGCACTCACCAAAGACCACAAAGGAGTAAAGCTCAATACGTCATATCCAGAGAGACTCAATACGCCGTATTCAAGATATAGTATGTGAATATCCAGGAAGATATCAAGCGTGGTCCCTACTCCAAGAAATCCCCAATACACCGTATCGAACCGACTTCCAGACCTTATAAATAGAAAACTCAAAAACGAGTTTTAAGTGTGTTAAATCATATTCTCGATACCTAAACCATAAAAGTCAATTTTCAGAAAGTAGAAAAAGATAAAGAGTCGAGCAACGTTTCCAAATCCAAGAAGACAACTTGTAATTCCCATATACTTTAGTAACGTATCATTTTTGGTAACATACGTTAACTCGATTAGTTTACCTTGGTGCTAAATATTGCTCATGTATTATTATGACGTTTGAAAACTAATGCCTTCGGGTATTAGCCATTATTATGAAGATCTAAATTGTTGATATTTGTTTTATATAATTTTATCATCATCTATATCTAACTATATATCTATCATCATATATCATATATTATAAAATATATATATAAATTATTATTTTATAACATTAATCAAATATAACATGCATATATAAATCGCTTATATATTCTATCTCTATATCCTTTAAATATAATAATCTAATATATGATCTCAATAATACATTCTATATATATCAATTATCATACATAACATAATATTCGAACCCATCATCAATATAAATTATATATCAATATTATCATCTCATATATTATATTATTATCACATCCATACTAATTTATCATATATATAAATATCATCATATATCATTATTAAATTATTACATCATAATATCCATATAATATTATATTCCCAATCATTATAAATATCATTTATATATATCATAAAAATTATAACCAATATCAGTAATCCATATAATTCTATATAAAATATCATATAATTATATTAATATCCTATCATCATATCATATCATATAATTATATCCTTATCAACATTCCTAATACTCATATCTCATTATCATCTCGAAATTTTTTGATTTATTCGTTGAATGCTTTGTTTAAGTTTTATCAATTTATACTTGTTTACAAACGCGCTATGAATGCGACCTATCATTCAACTGATTTAGTAAAGTACAGACCAAGTAGAACTAAAGCTAGATAGCTCTCCATATAGTGATTTATACATCTAATATAATAGGATCACAATATTGTCCTTCTAAGTTTATGTACTAGGATACGCTTCGGGCTTAACAGTTAATTAATATTGCCAATGTTTTATTGATCGTGTTGAGCTAGCGGTGACCTAGATAATTCACTACAAATAACTTTTATGATTCCATTGGATAGTTGGACAAGTAGACTACAAGTGTAAAATTACCATTAATCGGTAATTGGATAAAGCTCTATATCTAGGGATTAACAAGATCACAATTTGCTTTAAAATCCCTAAGATATAGTATAAATCAACAAATCAAGAATGCTTTAATGCGGATGCTTTTAATTTTGGACAGAAATAACGTGTCTTGTCATAGGATGATGTAACGCCTCAGTCTTAAAAATGATAAGCCACCATCGAGAGAAGAAATCAAATGCACTTAATAAAACCAAACCAACTTCTAATCAATTAATAATGGTTAATCATTTCCTTATATTTGGCTCACAACCGCTCTTTTATCTTGTTGTTTAAAAGATTGTGTGGTAAAAGAGCCTTGAATTGATTTAGTTCACAAAACCAAAACCATGCTAGTCTCTCAGGCTGAAAACTCCCTTTTCCCGTTAGAATTAGGATTTAGACTGACATAGGTTTAGAATAGGATAGAATTAACATATACTAGATAACCAAGATATTAATTAAATTGATAAATTTAACCTCGTTTCAAGTGTTCGACACCCTACTTACCACGAAACTACTACCGATCGGGTACAATGACACCCGTTAAAGTATTGTTTTTGGTTTAGTCGGCAAAATATAAATTTAAAACTTGAATCAACAAAATATACACCACACAACGACACATCAAGTTTTTGGCGCCGTTTCCGGGGAGTGAAAATTAATCTTGACTTTTATTTGATATTTTGGTCTTTAACATTATATTAGATCTAACCCCTTAGGATTAGTGTAATTTAGATTAGTGTATATTCTTGTATATTCTGTAAATTTTGTATATTTGTCTTTAATTATTTGGTTGTATATATTTATGTTTAATTGTTTGCGTATTTAATTGTTTTTCTTAATACACTGTTCTGGTTGATAGCTGGATACGGCGTATCCACTTCCATCGGATACGGCGTATCTAACTTTCTTTCCAATACAGCGTATTCATTCAACTTATTATTACGGCGTATCCACTGAACCAATTCTATTTAATAACATGGAAAAAGCTCCAACTGAATTAAATCTTTCTATTACCAGTAACGACATAAACATTGAACTCAGCAAGGAATTTTAGGTGGAATTAAGAAAGAACATATATCACGGAACGTACAATGAAGACGTGGTGGATCACATTTCTAAGGTACTTAAAATGGTTGATTTACTCTACGTTCCTGGCGTGGATTACCATCCACTACGAATGAAAGTCTTTCCTCTCTCGTTGGCCGATAATGCTAAAGAATGGTGGATTAGTAAAGGAGATGAAAAAATCACTACTTGGGAGGAACTTGTCGAGAAATTCTTCTGTAGATTCTATCCTGAATCATACGATGGAGAGATGAAATGTTGGACGAAGGAGAAAACTGGGGGATTTATCCACTTGAATTCTTATCAAACGTAAACACATCATTCAAAAACCATCAAAAAGTGGATGGAAGGACTCAAAAGGTGATATTTCACTCATGGATGAATGGAAATTGGAATAAGAGATATGTGGACAACAGTATTCTAAGCAATAATGAATTGAAGGAATCTAAATATGAAAACCCGCCCAACACTGCTACTGATTCATTCTTCAAGGCCTATGAAGCACGTGATATTGAAAAACAATGTCAGACAAAGCGCAAATATAGCAATACATCCAATTCTATCAATGAGCAACCTAACAAAAGAAGGTGTAAAGAAGAAAAGTTTAAAGCTATTCAGTATTCGCTTAGACCCAATGAAGAATATATTGCTATAAGGAGTTATGAATATGATATTTGGGAGAGAAACGAAGATAATATGTCCAATATCTATCAAGATATTTTTCAGAAAAAGGACGAATGATGGAAGGTGACGCGCAACAAATAATGAATGGAAACTAAAGAAAAGTCTAACTTAAAGACTTCGCTGTAAACAAAGGTGCTTCCCGGGAGACAACCCGGATTGTTATTTAATTTTATCGATCCTGTCTTCCCAGACATCAATACGGCGTATCCACCCCATACTATACGGCGTATTAATTGTCTGGACGTTATCAGTCTTTATTTTTATTGCGCTTTAAAAACATTATTGTCAGATCTGGAATACGGCGTATTCACTAAAACTAATACGCCGTATCCACCAAACTGACCCATAATTAGTTTGTTTAGTTTAGTTTAAGCTAACTGTAGGTACCAAGATAGGAATGCACATGTTTTTCTTATATTCTATACAGGACCTCGAGAAAGAAATATCGACGAAGTTGGTGGAATGCATATTTTCTAGAATTCTATGTGTATGCTGTTCGTGCTAGGATTCAGACGCTTTTCCAGCACATAATCTTGCTCATAAACGCAACTTAGAGAATTTACCAAGCAAATATCAGGGGAGTTTCTCATTCTAATTCTTTTTAAATTCCCGTATTTAATGTTTTATATATACAACGAGGATGTTGTATAATTCAAGTGGGGGGATGGAATTAGAATATTTACTTGTCCCATTTTTCACACTAAAATGCTTAAATTATGCTCAAATTTAATTTTTTTTCAAGCATACTTTTGTGAAATTACATGTTACATAACCCGCACACAATAACCCTTGTTAGATATTGTGAGAATTTAACATTTTTGTTTCTAAATGTTTACCCAAATTCCACAAAAATATAAGTGTGTCTGTGATGTTGTAGACTTTAGAACTTGGCATGTTATATCTATTCGAGAGCACAATAATGAGTATTATGGATTTAATTAGATTAACTTGTTTAAATTGGTAAATTTTAGGATTACACCCAAATCACCTTTACATGTTGCTTATTAACTAACTACACCGGTTAGTTAACCTCTCGTTTAAACCCTTTTCCACTCTTATCTTTAGAGTGAAGATCCATTAGAAAAACCCGTAGAGCCAATCCTTTAGGAATTACACCAACTATTTGTTTCTTTACACCCTTACACCTTAACCTACCTTGTTAGATTAAGTTTAATTTACAGTTGCTAGTTCCTTAAAGTGTAAAGTTTGTATTTCCCGAGTCTTGTGTCATTTTCTATCTTTGGTGCGGTTGGAAATTTGTACATTGCAAATGGGAATGTATATTAGTAGTCAAAACTCATGTGATTTTACTACCGTCATAATTAATGGTGAATCCGAAGAATGAGGAACTATCAAAGAAATTATACGGAATTATTATGATCATGAAGATGGTGAAACTACACCGAGATTTGAAGTATAGTTAGCAAAAAAAAAGAGAAATAAAGTTTAAAGATAATCGTTTCGCAAAGAGCATTTCCGAAGGAATTACACAAAGGATCGATTATTCGTTGATACGTCAGAAAAATCAACGATGTAGAGTATTGTACAAAGTGGAAGATATCGCCACTTGCCTTGTAGAGTATGTAAAATTTTGGGATGATTGGGAAGTTGACCGTTACGGGAACACCAACTTAGGTTGTTGTTTTTTTATCTATAATCAAGGCGTTGTAAATAGTCGTGTCTTTATCATGGTAACGGTCGGGAAAAAGTATCTAGCGACTTGTATCTTAGTCTTAATCTATTTGTTTCTTGATTTTTATTTAACAACAATTTACTTCCCTCTCACCTAATGATTAGCCGCTGGTTTTACGCGAATAAGGATGTGATCGAGCGTGCATGTCTATTCCGTCGTTACGGCCATGTATGTGTGCTTCAGCTGCCTTGTTGGAGTGGTACTTCTGGTGAAAGATTGTAGAATGATCAACCGTAAGCCTTTCCATACAAAACCTATATTTGCCTTTATAAACTTGTTACTCCTTTGCTTTAGTGGTGGAGATGTGTATCCTTGCCAAGCTTATGATAGAATACTCGTCATGACTGAGCAATTGAGCGAATTAGTTTTATGTTACCACATAGATTAGTTGAGTGATTTGAGTGATTTCATCTTCCTATTTTGTGAGGTGTTTGGTTGTGTACTTGTAATAGATCGAATAAATGCTTTAACGGAAAATATCCTTGGGGATACATTTTTATAAACTTCTAAAGGCTACTTGAGGACAAGTAGAATTCAAGTGGGGGATATTTGATGACATCAAATAACGTCTATTTTATAGCCTCATTTATCCGATGTTATTTACCCATTTTGTATAGTTATTGCAAAGAATTGTTACTTAATTGTTTATATTTGAGAATTACAGTAATTATGGAATAATTGGTGAAAGTTAGCAAAAGGCGCGCATTCTAGAGCTTAAATGAATATATTTTGAAGATTACTATTTTGAAGACCAATATGCCTTATCCATCAAGGAAGATACGACGTATCTATGCCTGCACTCACCAAAGACCACAAAGGAGTAAAGCTCAATACGCCGTATCCAAAGAGACTCAATACGCCGTATTCAAGATATAGTATGTGAATATTCTGGAAGATATCAAGCGTGGTCCCTACTCTAAGAAATCCCCAATACGCCGTATCCAATACTTGGATACGCCGTATCGAACCGACTTCCAAACCTTATAAATAGAAAATTTAAAAACGAGTTTTAAGTGTGCTAAATCATATTCTCGATACCTAAACCATAAAAGTTGATTTTCTGAAGAGAAAAAGAGCAGAAGAGTTCGAGCAACATTATCAATTCCATAGAAGACAACGTGTAATTCCATATACTTTAGTAATCGTTCAGTTTTTGGTATCATTCGTTAACTCGGTTAGTTTACCTTGGCCAAATAATTTCTCTTGTATTTATTATGACGTTTGAATGCTATTACATTCGGGTATTAGCCATTATTATGAAGATCTGAATGTTTGGTATTTGTTTTTCTTAATTTATTGATTTATCGTTGAATGCTTGTTTATGTTTATCAATTTATACTTGTTTACGCGCTTATGTATGCGACCTGTCATTCAACTGGATCTAGTGATATGGACCAAGTAGATCTAGAGTCTGGGATAGCTCTCCATATAGTGATTTATACATCTAGAAAAATAGGATAACAAATATTGTCCTTCTAAGTCTGTGTCTAGGATATGCTTCAGGCTTAACTAGTTAATTGGATATTGACAATGGTTTATTGATCGTGTTGACTAGCAGGTGACCTAGATAATTCAACAAATAACGTTTTGATTCCATTGGATAGTTGGACAAGTGGACTACTAGTGTATAAATTACCATTAAACGGTAAGTGGGTAAAGTCTCTATGAGCTAGGGTTTAACAAGATCACATTATAATCAGCAAATAAGGATGCTTTATGCGGATGCTTTAATTGTGACAGAATTAATGTGTCTAGGTCTTAGGATGATGTAACGCCTAAGTCTTAAGAATGATATGCCACCTCAAGAGAAGAAATCATTGCACTTAATAAACAAATTAATAATGGTTAATATAGTTTTCTTATATTTGGCCGACCACTCTTTTATCTTTTGTTTATTAGCTTGCATGGGTAAAAGTGCCTTGAATTGATTGTAGTCACCAACCAAACCGTGCCAATCTCTCAAGTTGAAAACCCTCTTTTCCTGTTAGAATTAGGATTTAGACTGACATAGGTTTAGAATAGGATAGAATTAACATAGACTAAATAACTAAGATATTAATTAAATTGATATATTTAACCTCGCTTCAAGTGTTCGACACCCTACTTACCACAAAACTACTACCGATCGGGTGCACTGCCCGTTAAAGTGTTGTTTTTGGTTTAGTCGGCAAAATATAAGTTCAAAACATGAATTAATAAAATATACACCACACAACGACACATCAACATCATTTCTACTCTTAGGACTTAGAAAGACATATATTGACACTTCCAAGCTTTTTGAGAATATTTTCATTCAAGCTAGTATACGAGGTATATTTAACAACAAAACTAGTACGAATCAAGCAATAAAACACTTTTCATATTTAATCCCCCTTCAAGGGTAATTTGATACATGGATCGTACTTTATTTTAAAAACAATTTGTTTTGAAAACTAGAGCGACGTGGCTCTTGATACCAATTTATGGAAACCGTAGAGGAGGGTGAATACGCTTCCATTTAAAAACTTTAAATCTTTTATATCAATTACCCGATCAAGTTTGAGCCAATATGAGAAGTGTCAATAATAGGTTTACAATAGCTAACACATATTCTAACAATCTAACCACACTCATAATATTTAGTACAAAGAACTACACAACCTTAACTAACAAGATATATACAACCATTCACACAATCATGAGCACAATGCAAGTATAAAAGTAAAGCGGTAAAGGTAAAGAAATAAGTAAAGTGAAAGGTAAAAGAAAATGCAAACCGACACGATGATTTATAGTGGTTCGGTCACAAAGCTTCTCTTCTCCCTACTCTACTCCTCGAGTATCCAACTCGAGAGTTACTTCACTAATCAACAAGCTCCATTTTCGGCGGAGAAAACCTTATACCAATGCTCACATTATTTTCCGACACTAAGCTAGATGTCGAGTTCATCTTCGGGTACAACCAAACCCGTTATGTTATATGGCCCAACATAATAAACCTTGTGTTTTATGGCATAAACACATAAACCGCGTCGCTTATATTATTTTCCAACACTAAGCTAAATGTCGAGTCCTAATTTTAGCTAGAACCAATCTACCACTTTACCAATGTATTTTGAGATCTAAAATACTAACCAACACAGAATCAACCCTTTCGAATATATACACCATACGGATCTACACACTACTAAAGATTGGAAGACATGGACTCGATCTATATGTAACAAATGTTACAACTGGCCTAACTAGACTACATAACTTCGTATCTTGACGATGACGAAAGTTCTTCTCTTACACTTGAGGGAAGAAGGAAAGTATAGAAGATTGAATCATATTTAAACAAGATTAAACAAGTTAAATGATCAAAGAATTTAGAGAGATTTAGTGAGATCTAGAGAGAGAAAGAACTAAAAGAAATATGTGCAAAAGGTCTTGAAATAGTTGGAAGTAACCCCACGTCTTATAGGAGCTGAAAATTGCCTGTCTGAAAGTGGCGGCCCCCAGATATATTAGGGAGCCGTTGGGGACCACCGTATATTTACGAGGGCCGCCCCGACTGACGCTCTTGTTTTTGTCTTCTTGTGGTGAAATATTTATCTGGTGAAAATCCTACTCGATTTAGGGGGGAGAATGACCAGATTTGAATTTTGAAATAATTACCACATAAAACATTTCTTTATAATTCAAAAATAATTTGTGTAATTGATTTTTGAAAACTTGTTTTGTTACATTTATAAATATGTAATGTTTTAAGACAAAAACTTATTTCTTTGATCATTCTACATGTTTAATTTTTGTTTGTACATACCTTACATGATCTACATCGGGTGCAAACAAATGTCAGTGTTGATGTAGACTTGAGACGTTGAAAGATGTATATGCATGTATGGATTAATGATTGTGATTACGAGTAAGTTACGCACTTTACATTACGTATTACAAGTTATATGTTAGTCATCACCAAAACATAAAGGGGTCGTATAGATTAAATATCATAATATTTGCACTAATATCCTTAAAGCTTCATTAAAAGGCTTTCTAAGATCAGCATCCTCTATAGTCTTTCCCACCATGATGTTCGCGCCTCCTGCAGCATCATCTTCCTCATCGAAATTCAAACATATAGGATCAACGGTGTTCTTTCCATTATTTTATTTGATTAGTGATTTGAGGGCATATATGTGTCCTTCTATCTGCTCCCTCGTTATCGAAGGAGTCTCTCTGTTCCCTCTGGACCCCTGACCGATTAGCAGGCATGTCATTCTATAGATTTGGTAGATAAAATTTGGGTCACACAGATGGCGCCAAGCTGTTGAGGGAAATGTTTATAACTTGGGATTGTAGTAAAAGATCGTTCGGACAGTCGAGGGAAATAGTTGTAACTTGGGATTGTAGTAAAAGATCCTTCTGGACGCTAGGAATCTTGGTCCTTCAGATCCCTATAGGTAATAGAAAAGGCGTTAGCCTCGTCTCGGGTTTGACCCCTAAACCAAGCTCTGGTGTGAGAGTAAGTATAGGTATATGCCGAAAGGCGTAAGTAATAAATGTGTATGTAAGTGCATGCTACCTGAATCGTAGTAAATGAGGTATTATTTATACTACCCCAAGTATTGTTAGATTTTACTGCTCCTGAAACTTAAGGGAGCTGCGCCAAACTACCCTTAGTATGTGTGTTAGGCGATGTATCTTCAAAGTATGGACCGCTGGGTCGAAGGACTGTTTGGTCAAAAGGATGCATCGAGCCTTCTGGAACGTGTTCCTTTGGCCTGAACCTTCTGGTTGGATCCGTCCGGACATATACGCCAACATATACTATTGGTTGTGCTTGGACTATGATATAGTTAAGAGTAAGTTGATACGGATACATGACGTGGGGATGGAAAATTTTAAAGATAGCAATAACTATTTGATAACCATAGCAGACGAATTAAAAAAATGAAGAACAACAATCTGATGACACTCATTGTTCTTCGATACGAATTCAATCTAAACAATTAACATATATACTAAAAGGCAAGTAACAATAGCTACAGTGCTCGGGCTCCTTGGTTTTAGTTGGACTTTTCCTACAGCCCAAAAATGAGTTTTGCACCGGGCTAAATATGTCAGCCCAAATCCCTGTTTTCACCGTCCATATGTATAACCACCAACAAACTCTCATCTTTATAATTCTAGAGGCATCTACCGTTTCCATGAAAACAAAAATCCATGGCCTCCTAAGATCTACAAATGACATACACCCTAAACATATCATACGACTGAATATGAGTCGAGTCCTAATTTGTAAGTATTATCCTTAAATGATTTTTTTTGTTTTTTTACAGTTTTGATTTTAGGTAAAAATTCCATGTTTAGGTTTTTTAGATCATCGAGTTGGGTTTTAAAGATTTTAGCAAAAATATTAATAAAGATTCAAACTTTATAGAGAACAGGGCGGATGATGATCAGCCATTTCTTTAGTAGAGCATTAAGAAGTGAATGTATGTTTTTTATGGTAATTTTTATTTTCGGTATACCATTTATTGGTGAAATTAATTTGTGTAAGATGAAATCTATGATTTATTGTTGTTGTGTGTTAATATGTTTTCAAATTTTCAGGGGTATTGTTGAATGATGATTATGTGTTTTTAATTCTTTATGTATGAGAAGGGAGCTTACATAAGAAAGGGAGATTAATTGTTTAGGTATGCGACTGGAGCTTACATGATGTGATTAATTTGTTTTTGTATATAGAGGTTAAAGCACTCTGGGTAGGACTGTAAAAGATAATGAATGTGATAATGATTATAATGCATCTTGAAGTGGAAATAGAGTAGTTAGAAATTTTGTAAGTAGGAAATCATATATAAACGTCTCTAGAATAGTTGTGAATAAATGGTTTGACTTCTAACAAAAAATGCTCATATATTTTTACAGTATTGGATACAAGAATTCATGGATGCCTGTAAACGTTGTGCCAAGTTGTAGGTGCTGCCAATGGTAATGGCAAGGTAAAGGTAAGCATGATATGCAGAAAAAGTTGGTAGCTTAGTGGCTTATATGGGATGGAAGAATTTAAATGGCCATTTGAAATGTTTTATTACATTTCAGTAAATCTTACCCTTGGAGATGCGGTATGCACCTTAACTCTGCACAAACTTTTATGACTTTTATATTTACAGGTCGTGGATAAACGTGGCGCGGTTTCGGTATGTGATATGGCTGAAATTAGCGATCTTATTACTGCTAAGGTGGATTTTCTTGCTAATTTATATATAGCTTTTGTTTGATAATAGATAATGTTGGTTTATGTTACACGTTAATAACGAGTAATATAATGGATCTACTTCATTTTTATTTTACAATTGAATGGTGTTCCCAGTTTTACTTTTGGTTACATGCGCAACGCGATCTAATTTGGAGTTTATCTTTTGTTACAGTAAAAAGGAGGTTGTACATAAGACAACTACCATTGACGAAAATAGGCTGCAAAGCACTTCGTAAAGAATAGGAGTAAATGGAATTCCAGCTATCAGAGAAGTTAACATTTTCAGCGACAAAACCGTCATCCAGTTCTTAAATGGAAAGGTGCCTATTTTGAAAATCAAATCCCATCTAAATGTTTTTTCCCATATATCTTGACTTACAAATATATACTTTTTTATGTCTTATAGTTCAAGTTTCTATTGTTGCCAAGACATGGGCTGTTAGCAATACTCCCTAAACAAAGAGTATGTTACCTCATATAAATGGAATTTACTTTAACGTATATGTGTGTTTCTTTGGATTTGCATTTCATCAAGGTTTAGTACATGGTAGAGAATTATGTTCTGTTACAGAAAAAGAAGGTTGTACATAAGACAACTACCACTGATGACATGACGCTATAAAGCACTTTAAAGAGAATAAGAGTAAATGGAATTCCAGCGATCGAAGAAGTTTACATTTTCAAGGACGAAACCGTCATCCACTTCTTAAATTCCAAAGGTACATACTTGAATGTCAAATCCCATTTAAATGAGCTCGAGCAGCAGAAAGCTTCAATGAGGGGGAAAAGTGGCATTCCTAATAAACAGACCAGAAGTTCTACAGTGGATCATAAGGTTTGCGTCTTTTTTCTTGATTATTTCAGACTTTAACTTGACGGGTTTCTTTTATTTCAATACATGTCTGATTATATGTTTTGAAATTGTAGATAGATGCGCGTCCTAACACTCCTGCTAAATCCCCTGGATCTATAGAGAGGGATAGAGAAGTTGTAAGACTCCCAACCGTAATGCTCTTCAGGGTGTGTATCGAGTGTTTCCGGGTCTTATATTGTTTTTTATTCACTGTATCTGTATTGGTTCGAAGAAATCTAGCAATTTTTAGGTGTGGATTTTTGTGAGTTTACAGATATTATTCATGGCGGTAGTCAACTATACTAAGATTTGTTAGTCCTAACATGGCATGGAAGATCATGAGGCAGTTGAACATAAGATCAAAAAAGAAACTGAAGCATTTGATAAAAGGAGTAGATAGTTTTGTAGATGAAGTGATCCGGGCCACGAAGAAAAAAATATCATTCCAGTCAGATGACAAGAAATAAAGGTCTGATCTATTGATGATCTTTATGAGATATAAACATGAACTGGGAAAACCTTCTTCGGATAATTTTTTACGTGATATATGTGAAAACTTTATACTAGCTGCAAGGGATACTTCATCAGTGGCGTTGAGCCGGACATCCGCCTCATGGGTATACTCTCTAGACTACACTAATGAATCTTAAGTTGTGTTTATTTACATGAGTTAACATAATATTGATTGTACACTTTTACAGGAAAATATTGGATAAAGTTGTGGATACCCAAAACATCATGAAAAAAGAAACGGTTAATTCAGTGCTTTTACATGTAACTCATTGCTTATCATACGCCATCGGCAGCTACCACATCTCATTGGAAAACAAAACAGACGGAAGATCCTGCATGTATCAAGTTGTTTTAGAAAGAAAATTATGTCGCGTGATAAGGTATCCCCTTTATTAGTATACTAATAAGATATACATGTATGTGTTTGCAATCAATAGTTTTGGTAATCTAAAAGCAACCCAGTTGCTGTATCGATTAGATAACATATGGGTTAGTTTTAGTTTTTAGTTTTATTAGTATTTAGTGGGTTAAAGATTGGAAAATAACTCTCAAGATCATGATGCGAATGTTCCAAGAATGGGCTTTAAGAGTGAATTACAGTTTCTTGATACTGATTCGTATTAGTTGCTTTGACATACATTTTTGTTTCTAAATTTCAACCATATGTGTTTCATCTTTGCTATATGAATAGTATGGTCAAACATAGTACTTTAATATACAAAATTCACATTGATAGTTCTATATTTTAGCTCAAAACTAATTTGGATTATACGTTGTTTTTGTAAATCTTATGATGGGGATCGTTAATGGCCGAACAACATACGAATTAAAAGAACAATTGGATCGATAATTCCAGTGGGGAACTCGATTAAAGCAAAACCTTTTATTTATCAAAACTCAAAAGATATATCTCCATACAAAGAAAAGACCCATTATTTATAGGAAAACTAGAATCAATCTAAATAAAGATTGATTTGACTTTCCTTTTCCTAAATTTATAATTGATTAGAAATTGAGACTTTCTTAAACAAAGTTTATTGTCAAACAAGAAACATAAATAAAAAAAGAAAGTGAATATTTTGACTTTGACTAAAAGTTGAGATATGCAGACATGTTGATATTGCGATCCAATGCCCCTGCATCATCCTCTCCCACTTGAAAAAAACTCATCCTCGAGTTTGCCTCACTCGTCCCTTGTACTCGTAGCATCCAAATTTGTATCCCCTGCATCAAATTCCCTTTCTTTATAACGACTCGACCTCGAACCTTGATCGTCTTAAAACTCAATTTATCGACCATGGGTGGAGCTTTCAAATACCATTCTTGATATTTTTTACAAATCAGAAATTTGAATGAACTTTGGCTAACCTTGATAATAATATTTTTTCAAACGACATCAACTCGTGTGATTTTGTATTGATGTCTTCCTCAAAATCAACACTTAAAATAGTTTGGATCATTGAAGAACAAAGATCATTAGCCACAACTACAACGTCTTCTATGTTGTCTTCTTCTTCATCAAATCCTCCTTTCCCAACAAATCCTTCCTCCTCCTCAATGACATCTTCAATATCATTATCATAAACCGGCATCGATTCTTCTTCTTCATTATCAGTGTCGTAAACAGGACACGATTCATCTTCCACAAACATGATAGGTTCTTTTTTAAAAACTTGGATATTCGTTAACAAATGGATACTCCTCTTCCTCATCCCCTATATCCCAGATAATAGGTTCTGATTCGGTTTTTTTTGTCAACAAAGGGTTATCATGGTAGTCACCATGAAACATAGAGTTTCCTCCGCCAAAAGGATTGACGTCCTCTGACCCATCGTCCCAGACTTTGGACTTAGTTTCTGCCTCTTCTGCCGGCGAGTCTTGCTGTAACTGCGGGAACTCGAGTTCTTGAATCCGTTGCTTGAGGCTTGCGATCTTCACGTCATGTGGATCTGGTTTGTTGCCTCGTCCGATGAATCTACGGATTAGATGCTCTCCACGATTTCGTTCGACCATTAGTACCATAGCTCTGATACCAAATGATGGGGATTGTTAACGGCCGAACAATATACGAATTAAAAGAACAATTGGATCGATAATTCCAGTGGAAACTCGATTAAAGCAAAAGCTTTTATTTATCAAAACTCAAAAGATATATCTCCATACAAAGAAAAGACCCACTATTTATAGGAAAAAAAACTATAATCAATCTAAATAAAGATTGATTTAACTTTCCTTTTCTTAAATTTATAATTGATTAGAAATTGATACTTTTCTAACCAAAGTTTATTGTCAAACAAGAAAAAAAAAGTAAATATTTTGACTTTGATTAAAGTTGAGATATGCAAACATGTTGATATTGCGATCCAATGCCCCTGCATCATCTTAATGTTGTCATAGATTTTTCTGCATAGTACTATTGTGTATGGGAATGATTTTATTACGATATAAAGTTGCGATTTGTTTGTTGAAAAAGGGTGGATTTAGGGAGCATTTGGTTGGAGATTTTATGTCTTATGTCTTATGTCATATATTGTCTTAATTGTATATCAACCGGAACCATGAATGCTTTCTACCCGGATGTATACATGTCTTATTGCTTGATGTTATACCAAAAAGAAAAAGCCACACAAGCATTAGAGGCTAAGAATGCTAAGGTTGCCCAAACTGTTCCAGAAGCTACTGATCCAACAAGGATTCTATGCTGCTTTTTGGAAAAAGGTTGAAGAGGATTGCGACTTATTTTAAGGTGGTATATCAAGTTGTGTCAGTTTTCTTTTAATAACATGGTAAATACTATATTAGAGGATATAATGGACCCAACCCACAATCGGGCTTGGGCCGTTATATCCTCTAATATAGTATACAACTATATATAATCTTTTTACATGAATATATTCAAATTATTTTTTAATCATTTCGATCTACCAACTATTGTCGAGTTGTGTTTGATTCATGTTATAATGTTGAAGCACTTGCATTTTCCCTGCCAAAAAAGTGTTATCTTTTTTGCAAGTGTTGAGTTGGCTTTGATTGTGATATATGTATAAAATCATATACTTCATTCTTAATTTTCTCTTGCAATTTAAGCGTCATTTTGTGCATTAGTTTCTCTCCGTGCTTAAAGAGCTAACACAAAAATAGCAAAATACTTTTCAGAGCAACACAAAATACAAAAACAACGTTAAAACAGCTTCGCCCCGCAGCAACGCGCGGGCACCAATCTTCTCGTTACATTACAATTTATCACCCAAAGTCAACAATTGTTGACTAAAAGGAAAAATATACATGGCAGCGGTGGATTACGCATCAGAAGAGACAAAAAAAAGTTACGTAGTATTAGGTTTTGCTTTGATTATCATGAAGAAAGCAATGTTTTGAAAACCGGGTTTTGAATCGACCCGGTCGAGTCACCGGGTTACCGGTTCAACCGGTTGGACCGCCGGGTCAACCCGGTTTTCCAAAATATATATATATATATATAACATGTAAGAAATATTCCATATATCTTTAGACTATTTATTAACAAATATAACATGTAAAATTAAAATTACGTCGCAAATATATACAATTAACATGTTTTATTTATAAAAAAATACGAAAAAACCGAAACCCGGCCGGGTCTCATGACCCGGGTTGACCCGGGTCACTCCAAACCCGGTCAAACCCGGCGGGTCAAACCGGGTTTCGAAAATATGAAACCCGGTTTAATTTGACCCGTTTTTTCGGCCGGAACCGGTTCAACCGGTTGACCCGGCCGGGTCGAACCGGGTTTCAAAACACTGGAAGAAAGTATAATTTGGCTCGCCTCTTCATAAAATAACAATTACAATATATAATTTTTGAGGAAATATTAGCTATAATTTATTGTAACTAATTGGCTACAATTCTAGGTTAAAATCATGGGTCCTTGAGTACTGTTTGCGGGTCCCTGAATACTGATTGCGGGCCCCTGAATGATTTCTTGTGCATGTTTAATGGGGAATTGTAGCGAGTTGGCTACAATAATTGTAGTCAAGATATCCCCATAATTTTTTGAATTTTTCTAGACGCAAAATAAATGAACTAAATGTAATAAACTAAACAAAATCCTTAATCAAAATAAAGCTAACGTTTAACATATACGTGCGTATATGTTGTTTCATGGCCAAGAATTAGCAAAACTAATAAGAATAATAACATATACACCCTCATCGCAGCATAGGTTTGCTTAGTCTCAAACGTATAGTATGTATTTCCAAAAGACGAACTTATAATCTACTCCCTCCGTCCCATTTTTATTGTCCATGTTTCCTTTCTGGGACGTCTCAATTTAATTGTCCATTACTAAAAATAGATAGGGAAGTTTGATTAAGTTTACTATATTACCCTTGTTTGAAATTATTATTACGAACTTTAAAGAAGACTTTAATAATTAGCTAAGGGTAAAACTGTCATTCTGTCAAAAAGTAAGAGAAAGAAAGCAGTAATAAATGCACTTTTATTAAACTGTGTGTTTTTTGTCGGGGGGGACAATAATTATGAGACGGAGGGAGTAATACATGTAATATAACTACGATTTACAAGTATTTCACGTCTTTTAAACATACATATGTCTCATATGTTAGACGTGCCTAGTGGTAATAGGAACATCACCATGCGTCCTTCTGCCTTGTTGGCACCTCACGACCGCGTCTTTATTATTTGGGACACCCCGATCAAGGCATCCTTGGTGAGGTTTTTCGAGAGAAGACGGTTGTTGGGTCAACCGAGTTGGGGAAGAAAGAAAAAAGGTTGTGTGTGTAATTTTAGTTTTTGTGAGGTATATATTTGAGTGGTGATGTTATTACACTAAATAGATGTGCTAGTGAGTTGACGATGATGAATGTCACTAATATTATCTTTCAAGGTCATCTATGTAACTACTGTATATACACATGCAAAACTGGTTTCGTCTTTCATGAGGAACAATCAATGCAGCTAGCTGATGTATTAATTGAGCACATGTGGATCTTCATAGAACGATTATTTGACCAATGTCTTAAGCCATTTTTTTAGAGCTCAAATTTTTTTTTTTTGGCTTTTTGTAATTTTCACTCTCTTTTTTTCTAAAGAAAAAAATCTCACAAAAAATTGCAATATTTTTCTTATCAACCATGTATTTATTAAGAAATCCACACAATACTTAAAAAAAAATCCACATATACATGTGTCAATCAATTATAGATAGTGGAAATAAAAAAGAGAAAATATACGTACAACATAATTGGTCAATCACATTTGTCACATCATTATGTGAGAGTTTATTTGTAAAAATTACGTGTATGTAGCATTTCTCATTTATTAAGGTATACTAATTGTCGTGTATCTTAAGTTTACTATTGAATCATTTTAGGGTCATGTATGTTTTCTTGTTAATCAAGAAGCTTAAGTTAATCCAGGCCATTCAAGTACTGTAATTAAAAACGACATTTTACATGTATCCGCAGAAGTAAAAACCTTAAAGATCGTAGAGAGAAAAGTAGTAGAAGTGAAACTGCATACACATTACTACAAGCTCCATAAAGTTTGAATCCAAAAGAGACAATTTTATTCAAGTAGAACCAGCTTTAAGCTACATAATCAAGTACACATACAACACAACCGTGTTTAATCGATAACTAAATCGAACAAGAACTACGTAGATTACCAGCTATTCCAACCAAACAGACTAACAATCCAACTAGAAGAAAGAGCTTTGAACCATGTGAATTGATCTCACCAAATATAGATTAAGCTTTAGTATGAAACTTTAATAAGAATCACTTGATATTCTTAAAAACACTATAAGAAGTGACATTGTTCCCATGATCTACCTTAGAACTTCACAACTTCTGGAATAAAAACTGGGTACTTTTGAATGATATCTGCCCAAGCTCCCGTTTTTGGAACTTCAATATTTCTATTACACTTCCAAACCACACTATTACACTTAAACCCACTCCCAAACCCTATTTGCCAAACCCTCTCACCTTTCTTCATCCTCCCCTTGGCTTCTATGTAACCAATCTCATACCATAATGACGACGATGATGTATTACCCCATCGATACAATGTCATCCTTGACGCTTCCACATTCTCATCTGACAACCTTAAACTCTTCTGGATCTCATCGATTACTCCCCGTCCTCCTGCATGGATACAGAAATGATCGAACGCCTTCTTGAAATCGGGAATGTAGCGTTTCTTTTTCTGCTTAATGATCTTTCTTTGTATCAGGTTTATGGCAAAGAATAGTTTTTCGGACACTGGAAGAACCAATGATCCAAGTATGCTTATGTTCAGTTTCAAGGAGTTAGCGGCGATTACCATGAGATCTTGGTTAAGGGTTACTCCTACATGACCATCATTATCTTCCTCTTGTATGACACAACCATATGACTTATCATCACCACCTTTGTGTGTACGGACAACATACAAGAGACTATACTTTGCTTGTTTACGTAAAGACCTTTTGTTTGTCAAGAGGATCGCTGCGCCTCCCATTCTGAATAGACAGTTTGGAAGGAGCATCGATCTTTCTGTACCTAGATATGAATTTGGGGTGATGATTTCAGTGCTGATTACAATTGCATTAGATTCTGAATGGACACGAAGAAGGTTTTTAGCTAAGTCAATGGAAATCAGGCCAGCACTACATCCCATCCCAGACAAGTTATAGCTCTTCACATTACTTCTCATTTTGTACTTGTTAATCACCATAGATGAAAGAGACGGAGACGTGATAAAGAGGCTGCAGTTCACAATTAAGATATCGATGTCTTCAGGGCAAAGGCCTGTTTGTTTAAATAAAGAGTCTATTGTTGAGAAAATAACCATTTCGGTCTCTTTTCTAGCATCCATCAAATTGGGGTTTGGTGGTATGTAATGTAATGGTTGGGGTAAGCTTGTTTCTTCACCCAACCCTGCCCGTTCGAATATCTTCACCTGGAATTCATAACTTTTGGGCTGTGAGGCTAAGATGATGCGTCCATGTTCGAATGCTGTAGCGTAGGGTACCCTACACATGGACGGAGGCTTGAAACAAGCAAAGTCGAGGAGGTAGATGGTTCGAGGCTTGGTCATGTAGTAGAAGGCGACAATGATGACAACTAGTACCAAGAAAGAGGCGGTATACGGGAAGAATGAGAGATTCAAGAGGAAATCATGTAGAGAGAACGAGATGATGAGACACTGATAGACTTCTGTTGCAAACTTAAGCATGATGAGTGTTAAGTTTACTTGAGAATTAAAAAGAAAGTAAAATGTTGGTGAAATGTGTGTGTTCCTAGGGTTATATAAATGTCTAAAAGGGAAAAAGGAAATGTGTACTAGATCGAGGAAGGGGTAGGTGAGGCACATGTGATCAAGATTAATTGTGTTGGTCATCTGCCCATCGTTACATTTACTAAAAATTAATACGAGGACAGTACGATATATATGATTTTACCCACCACGTTCCTGGATTAGAATTCATCAACCAAATTTGCCCAACATTCATGAAGATACATGTGTTTATTATCAATGGCTACTACTATTATACTCTTAGAAAAAAGTATATTTATAAAAATAAAAATTATAAAAATTATATTTTTTTCCTCACCTTTTCATTTTACAATTTTATAATATGTAAAATTATAAAAATAAAAAAAACCAAACAAATAGGGGTAAAAATGATGTTTTTGAGAGGTATTAATAACCTACCCCAACGTCAGCTAGGTGCATCACTATTTAATCATTAAAACTTTTTTGAAGCGGCGTCAACATCAAGAATCTAGCATGGAGCTAGCATAAACATTACAACGAGTGAATCGGGGCGTTTTTTTTTTACCAAAATGGCACTGTGAGAATTGCATTTTGTTGCAGAGACCTTCGTTGTCTGACATTTCAAAATTGGCCATGTTGATCGCGCATGTATTGTGGTTGAGAACTCGAAGAACACGTGTCACCACCACATTGAATATAGATATTATCGAAATGGAAACAAGCCTTAGTTTTGTCCACATAGGTTGATCGCGCAAACCTAGTGGTGATCAACTTTTTTTTGTCAGTTTGTGTCAGAAAATAGAAGTTGATCGCGTGTGTATTGTGATGATGAGTAAATTGGGAAATGTGCAATGATATTACAATACATAGCTAGGAAATGACTTAAGAATGACAATAGCAGTAGTGATTTTGTATTTTTGCACAATCTTGAACAGTTTTTGCATGTATAAATGATATTTGATATCGGTTTCAAGTTACTCACATTTCAAGTGTAAAAGAAGAAGCAGTAGTTGATTCCTAAAGAAACGTCTCCTAGATTGTGTTGTGATTGTGGTTAGTGTAATTCAACGAAACTTGCGTTTTTTTGTGGTTTTGAGTTGGTTTTGCTTAGACGGTTGTCTGGAGATTTTAATTTGTTACTGCGTTTATAAGATGGATTTGAGCAACTACGAGGTATAATTTTTTTAATTGGTTATTGTGTTTAATATTTTTTTGTTTTTTTATGTTTATATGCGTAGTAATATATGCAATTTATTTATAATTTAGGTACCTCGTGTTCTTATCACATGTAGAAGTAGAATGAGTTTGATTAAACTAATTAGAGATCTAATTAGGGGCACTCGACGGGAAGAATTATTTAGGAACACGTGTTTTGGTTGGTTTTTAAATTTAGAGGATTGGACTGAGAATTGTATTTTAATACATTTTATGTTAGGTCGTCAAATGTTGTTAGTAGGTGGTGAAACTGAAAATGTTCCTTTGTATTACCATATGTATGATAATTTTCAAATACAATTTGGTAGAGAAGAATTTTGTCTAGTTACTGGCTTAAAGTTTGGGGTAGAGTATTCGGCTGACTATGACGACGAGGATAAGCCTATTCTTTTTAGGCGACGGGTGTTTTCGTCATGTTTAGATGGTAAGCATATAACCGGGAAAAATGTTGAAGATTTGATTAAGAGCAAGTCGTTTAATTAGACGACGACGATGTTGTTAGCCTTTGTTGCATAGGCATTTTGCAGTTAGTGTTATTAGGTGTGCATGATAGACGTACGGTCCCTAATTGGATTTTAAGGTTGGAAAATGATAGAGATGGTTGGGACGACTATCCTCGGGGTTCGCATGTTTGGCCGACATTGTACTATCAACTAAGGGATGCAAACGTTAAACATTGGCTTCCCTTATATGCCACTGAGCCGACAAACGAAGATGATAATAAATCGTATTCGATTTTCGGATTCACTTGGGCATTCAAGGTATGTCATTATTTAGTTTATAATATTTAATTGAGCATTTAAATTATATATGTGTAACATAAAGTAATTGAAACAATTTAATTTTTTT
>BQNB010044153.1:0-10326 GCA_026074375.1 Tanacetum coccineum | reverse complement strand
GAGATGAGAAGAAGAGATTAGATCACTTGAAACAAGATCTAAGTATGTTAGTGATCAAGAGTTTTAGTAAGAGAAAGAAGGTATAGAGAGAGAAAGAAAAGACTAAAAAATTTCGTGCAAAGAGGAATATTTTTCTGCTGGGAATAGAGCAGTATTTATAGGCAGGGAATCCCAACGGCTCTCTGGGGGCGGTCTCGGCGGTCCCTTATATATAAGGGGGGCGCCAGGCCTATAAGGGGGCCGCCGCCTAGACTCCGCTCCCTTTTTTGTCTTTTGTGGGGAAGGTTGTATCTGGTGTAGAAGCTTCCGTTTTGGGGTGGAAATTTGAATTTTAAATTTGAAGTTTTTAATAAAACTTTTTATTTTAATTAGAGAATATTTTGTAAATGTATTTTTGAGAAAATACTTTTGTAGAATTAAAAGTGAGGATTAACAGAAAAATATTTTCTTGATCACTAATCATGCTTAATTATTTTGTTTGTCCATACCTTAAGTGATCACTAATCTTAGAAATGAAATTTTACATTTAATAATTTGTAAACGTTTATTTTTATTGTAAACGTTTTTACATTTTGTTATTATCAAAACGTTGAGAGGTCGAAAAATATAAATAACGTTTTTAGACATTATTTGTATTAACATCAGATTTTTTACTTTTTAATTATCTATAGTTTGGAATCACCCTTTGTGGCTAACGGCGTAACTTACCGATCTGGATACTATCTTGTTGACACGATTCCAGAACCAGCTAATGATGACCACAAGCGAATTTTGTATAAGCAAAGCAGGAATCGGCAAGGAAAGATGTGGAACGAGCGTTTGGTGTTCTTAAGAAGAAATGGGCAATACTAGCCAATCCCACACGAGCGCTAAGAAAAGATAGGATTGTTAATATGATGTACACATGCATCATATTATATAATATGATTCGAAAATACAAAAAATATGCGATATCTCTCAAATGATTCCCGGAGGAAGCACATCAACCGGACGACCCGTTTCGATACGAGGAACAAGTGCAACAAGTTATGAGTTGGATCAGATCATCACAAGCACATCAAAACCTTCTACACGATTTGATTGACACTTGTCTCGTAATGCTTAGTATAAACTTTATTTGTAATGTCTTTTTAATATTCGAAGTTTATGTAATAAAAGTTTTTAATTTAGTTAACGTTTTTTAAATTTCGTACGTTTACGTTTACGTAAATATTTATTTTTTTAGTTTATGAATAAAAGTATTTAAATAAATAAAAAGGTGAGTAAGGTGAGTTTTAGTTGTAAGGTGAGTTCTTATTACGGTTGAAATGTGAGTTGTAAGGTGAGTTTTATTTGGAGAGAGAAAACTGATGTAACGCTGACAGGTGAGTTTACCCTTGACATACCATCCACCCTTAGCAACTATCTTCACTAGTTTCCCGATTTAAAAAACATTTCTAAATATGAACTCGTTTATATTAAATATAGATTTTATTATAACTCACTATCAAAAGCATGTATTTATAAATGATGAGTTTGATTTTGAAAACATATTTAATTACGAAATGCTTGAACAATACTCCATGCGTCTCATAATTATAGTTCACTGACAAAAAACACGCAGTTTAAGAAAAATATAATAATTACAGCTTTCTCTCTCTTACTTTTTGCACAATGACACTTTTCCTCTTAACTAATTAATTTATAACTTCTTTAAAGTTTGTAATAATAACATTAAGTGAGGGTGATCTGGTAAACATAATCTAAATTACTTATCTATTTTTGAAAGTGGACAATTAATTTAGGGCAACCCAAAAAAGATACGTGGACTATAATTATGGGACGAAGGAAGTAACAAAATCATGTTTTATAACTACCCAAAATAATACTTAAGCCGGATAGAGTTGTGGTGGGTAATTCACCATCCACCTCAGCTTTCTCTCTCATCTCACTACAACTCATTCATACTCACCATTCAACCATAGTGGTCATCACGAACTCACCATTCATTTTTTTTTTTTTTATTTTTTTACTTTTTATTTTTTATTTTTTTTTTTTTTTTTTTTTAATTAAAAATAACATACTTTATATGAAATATACCCCCATTAAATACTCACGCACACTCACAAATCAAATAAAAAACAATAAACATTTACTACTCACCAATGATGGTGAGTGGTTCACTATTCACATCTCTAGTCACACGTGAGTTTAGATGGGGGAGTGGGAAATCACTCGTGAGTTTTGAAACTCACTCGTGAGAATATATCCACTCCGTCCGGCCTTAGTAAAAAAATGTAAATAAATAAATTTCTAACCAGGAGTTGGTCCATCTTTAAATCTTTTGAGATAAGATAAATAAACGAATCGAAATTAAAATCGTTGAAATCAAACTAAGTGATCTCAATTGAATTTTTTTTTTTTTGAACAGCAGATTTTATTAAGAAACTAGCAAGGAGCTAGAATTACAGAGAAATCAAATAAGGGTTTTTAAGCCAATCATAAATCTGAAACGATCCTACAGCTTTACATCTAGACTGTACACCAATAAAAAATGATTGGAAACAAACATCATCAATAAAATAATCGCCTTTGAAGGTTTCTTCTCCTCGGAATAGAAGTTTGTTTTCGATAAGACCACACAAGCACCAAACCCCAAAAAAGACACCTTGGATCATCATGTTAATTTAGACTGAAGACGTAAAGAGGCCACCAGTTGAATCCATTCAGTGAGGAGTAACATCCGAATTATAGGTATCCCACCAGAACATTTTTGCGAGCATTTGTCTATCTAAACAACAAACTAAAAAAATATATGTCTCGTTAGATTCACCCCCTATCACAAATGGGACAATGTAGAATTCGATCTCAATACCTCTAACAGAGAAATATTGAATTCTAGGAAGCGCTTCCAATTTGATTTTCCAAGCTAGAATATTCACCTTAATCGGGACACTTTTAATCCAAAGAGTTTTAGAATCCACCGTCAAGAGACGTTGATCATCAATAAATCTCCGAATAGAAGCGACAGAAAACTCCCCCGATCCCTCTAAGACCAGAACCATCTATCAGGACACGGATTAAGCACGATCGAATGAGCAAGTCCGTAAGCTCCATGAACTGAGGAATGCTCGATTCTATCTAATGTCGCGACGGAAGTTTTTATCAAGGATGGTCGTTAAGCTTCATACAGATTGTCGCATCTTTAATATTATCAAGAGCATAAATACGGGGAAATAAGAGCTTCAAAGGCTTGCTGCCAATCCAAATATCGTCCCAGAATTTCGTAGATTCGCCATTGCCCACTTTAATATACATAAAATCACGCATGTTAATACCTTGATCTTTCAACTTCCTGACTCATTAATAATATCCCTCCAGCAGGACCTGCTAGCATATTTAGAGACTTTATTTACCTCACCATCAACTCCGTAAATAGCCTTAATTACTCTAGACCATAAAGAATCATTATGGGAATAAAATCTCCAGAACCATTTCATCAATAAGGCTCTGTTAAGAGCAAAAAGGCTTGAAACTCCAAGACCACCTTTTTCTTTGGCCGCCAACACACTGTTCCATTTAACCCAAGAAGATTTGTTACTTTTGAGCTCATGTCCATTAAAAAACTGGCATCGGATAGATTCAAGCGAACGAAGCACCGTTAAAGGGACTTTAAGATAGACATGGAAATTACTCGGTATCGAACCTAAGACGATTTTAAGTAAAGTAAGCCTACCTCCATGAAAGGACTTTAATTTCCAATTAGATAAGCGAGATTTCACTTTATCAATTCAATTTACGTCCAAGTTGTTACACGAGAAGTTGCCTCCCACTTTTGTACCTAAGTAAGTAAACGGCGTATTAAGAATTAGACAACCGAGTTTTGAAGCCGCTACTTTGATCTTATCATCTCCAACATTAACCCCCATAATCTTGCTTTTAGACATATTGATACGTAATCCCGAAGCTCGAAAGAAGCATTCCAAAACATGAACAAGAGTATTAATATTATCATCACACCATTGACCACAAAACATCGCATCGTCCGCATGAACATATGAGAATGGATTCACCAAGGACTTAGATTGAATTCTTTGAATAAACCGACGTCCACAAAACATTGAATGTATATGTAGGCTCTCCATACTTAAAATAAAAAGGAACGGAGATAAAGGGTCACCTTGCTTAGCCTTTGAAGAATTGAAATTATTTCGTAGGATCCGTTATGATGATGGAAAACCCTCGAAGATCTAAACACTTGGATCCAATCGCCACCACTTATTGCCAAAATTGAATTTTTTAGGTAAATATTCAGAAAATCCCAAACGAACCGAATCATAAGCCTTTTCGAATAACCTTGAAGATAAAGGATTGCTTTTCTTGGACTGTACACCATGAATGACCTCTCATTAAGAATGAATGGCCCATCTAAGATTTGTCTATTCGAATAAAGCGGATTGAACTTCATTAACAATATCACCCAAAACTCACCACAAGACGATTGGCACAAGATCTGTAGCTTATGTTTTTGTAAAATGTTCCAGTAAGACTAATTGGTCTAAAGTTCTTTACCAAATTAGGTAATGAACTTTCGGATTAAGTATGTAATTAAGCTTTACATCCCTTGGGAATGTCACCGAAGTAAAGAAAATAATTAACCGCCGCAAACACTCATTTTTAATTACATGTCAAAATTTTCTATAAAAAGCTCAACGAAAATCCATACGGTCCAGGAGATTTGTCGGAACCACAATCCCACACCGTCTTCTTTACCTTCCTCTTTGCACCAGCACCTTCTAATTCAGTTTGCTGATCGATAGAGATAGTCTTCGGAAAATTCATATCAATAAGAATTCGATTAGCAGAAGGTTTTTCAAATCTTTTCCGAAAATGAAGAAAAATTTAGCTTTAATAACTTTGGATATCTTGGCCAATTACCATCAACCATAATACCTCGAATGTTAGATTGACTTCTTTTTTATTCAAGACCCCATGAATTGTATCGAGAGTTCTCATCCCCCTCAATCGCCCATTTAACCTTAGCCTTTTGAGCCAAATCCATTACATGAATTTTATCAAGGTATGAATGATTTAAATAAACCTCCAATTTTTTTTTTTTCTATTTTATCTATAATAATTGATATCAGGAAGCTACTAGGCCCTTATCAATATCAGCATCTATTCTGTTAAGCTCTTCTTTAAGAATACCAGAACCTCCATTCTTGCTTTTATAGATTTTAAGCCACTCACGAATTTTACCTTTAAGAAATTTAAACTTTTTCATCACGTTCCTCATAGCATTAGTTTCAACAGGGGCAGAATTCCACGTGTCAATGACAAACTTATTAAAACCATCCAATTCCGTCCAATGGTTGAAATACCTAAACGGGATCGGGCCGTAGTCATGATTGGATTCACGAAGAAGAATCGGGCGATGATCCGATAAGAATCTATCCAAAGAAGTAGCACATATATCCGGATATGAATTAAATAAATTTTCAGAAATAAGAAACCTGTCAAGTTTACTCATCTTAGTAGCGGATTTGTGGCACCATGTAAACGAACTACCTCCTAGCGGGATCTCCTCAAGGCCCGCATTTGCAATAAACATGTTGAACATATCAGCACCTTGAACATTAAAAACCGATCCAAATCTTTCAGTTTTCCGTCTCACTTCATTGAAATCGCCCATAATTAGCACCTCACCGTCCCATCTATTAATAATATACTCCAAATAATCCCATAAAATCTTTTTGTCTCTCAAGTCGTGAGGAGCATAAACCGCCACCATCAAGATCTTAACACCAGATTTCAACCAAGTACCCCGAATTATAATGAAAAAGTCCGAAACAGTAACATTATCTTTTTGGAAAGAATTAGGATCCCAAATGCAAAGAATTCCCCCCGAATTGCCCACAGAATCACTATGAGCGTAATCAAAAGTATAATTTCCCCAACAAGCCTTGACACACCACAGGTTCATATTCTCCATTTTGTTTCCTGAGAGCCAATAAACGTCACTTTATTTTTTAAACACAAAAACTCTTAACCCAATCTCTTTTGGGCCTTTTGGGCTAGGCCTTAATGTTCAAAGAAAGACAATTCATCGTTAACCCCCGACACTCCTTGAGATTCAATAATCCACTTATATTATTTACACAAACCTGTTCATACTATATCCCATTGCTGTCCCAACCTTCACAGTTCCTCCAGCAACAATGGATAGACCCCCTGATTGCGGTGCCTCTGGTTTTTATAGGTACCAGAACACAAATGAGCCGACATCTCATCTTTAGAACCGTTGTAATTATTTTTCCTTTCCTGTTCATTTGTTCTTTCTCACTTTCGAGGCGGTGTAACATCATTAACGCTTCTCCCAATATCTTCTTGCATGGAAACCCCATTAGGAGTAAAACCTGGTGGGAATTTGATACTATGATCAGATACTGGTATGCTAGCATCATTATCTTTATTTTTTTTGAGGATAGAGTAGATGCCAAAAGGATCTTCCGATGGATTCTCGTTTTGTTCTAAAGGATCATCAAGTTCAGTCTCTGAAACTTTATCCACATCGTCTAGACGCATCAAAGTGAACGCACCAGGCTTATTTGCATGCTCCTTTTAGACCCTTCTTCAGATTCATCATCATCATCAAATTCATCAGCGAATTCAGGAACCCATCCAGGGATTTCTTTAGCGCGTAATACAAAAACCTTACCTCGGAAGATAACTTTAAAGTTCTCATAAATATTATTTCCAAGTTTTGAATAGATGGCATAATCTTGGAGTATAAAAACCATTTCTTCCTGATCTTCGGTGTCAAGAATCTCTTCCCCACTTACTAGCAATCTTTTTAAAGTATTTAGACAAAGTTTAAATGGACTCCTTCGATTCAACCCATATATATTCTACCATCAGGAACGAATTCGTAGAAGTTTGTTTTAAAACGAGGTACCCACGATCAACCCCCTATTTTCTGAAATAATTCCTTAATTTTAGCGAAGGATAATTCCAACAAATCCCATAGTTCTCTCATATATTGAAGTTTGATCTCGTTAAAAACCCCCCCCCCCCCCCTCTCATTCTTTAGGAATACCTTAAGCTTCGGACAAAAGATGGCAAAACTCTTTTAACCCTACCCAGCAAGGTCTTAGAGAGATCTCTTGAATTAAGACAATCATCATCCAAAACAATTGAAGGCGCAGATTCACAGTCCAATGCTTCAAATGAATTATGTGTTTTCAGCACATGGGCATAAGATTTACCTGCTTTACTCGACCCATTTTCGTTAACGTTACTCTTTCTTTTGGGCTCATACACATTGTCTTTCGAGGCTTTATTAATCTTCAAAGGAGTTCTATGAAATCTGGCAACGTTTGCATGAAACTTTGATCCACCAACCCAAATAGTGCAAAGATTACTTACCAATCGTTCCATGTTAAACACATTAATGAATCGAACAAAACCGAATCTTTTCCATCTTTCGTTTTCTTAATGAATAAGAGTCAATAACGTGTCCATATTTCTTGCAAGCATGAAACAACGTGGACTATAATTATGGGACGAAGGAAGTAACAAAATCATGTTTTATAACTACCCAAAATAATACTTAAGCCGGATAGAGTTGTGGTGGGTAACTCACCATCCACCTCAGCTTTCTCTCTCATCTCACTATAACTCATTCATACTCACCATTCAACCATAGTGGTCATCACGAACTCACCATTCATTAAAATACTTACTTTATATGAAATATACCTCCACTAAATACCCACACACACTCACAAATCAAATAAAAAACAATAAACATTTACTACTCACCAATGATGATGAGTGGCTCACTATTCACATCTCTAGTCACACGTGAGTTTAGATGTGGGAGTGGGAAATCACTCGTGAGTTTTGAAACTCACTCGTGAGAATATATCCACTCCGTCCAGCCTTAGTAAAAAAATGTAAATAAATAAATTTCTAACCAGGAGTTGGTCCATCTTTAAATCTTTTGAGATAAGATAAATAAACGAATCGAAATTAAAATCGTTGAAATCAAACTAAGTGATCTCAATTGAATTTAGTTTGGTTTTAGTTTTTACCTAAGAAACCGGAGTTAAATAATTTTTTAAATTCTTTTATTTTTGTTTCAATAGATTTTTTACCATAAAAAATTTATTTATAATAAGAAAAAGTTTTAGTTATATTTTTATTTACTTAAATATAAAAAAACATACATATAATATATGAGACATTCAGACCGTGCGATGCACCGAGTTTGTTTTTCGATAAAAAAATAAACTTTTACTTATGTCACGTATTGTATAAGTTCAGATCCGTGCGATGCACACAAGTTGTACCTAATTGTTCACTGCGTAATGTTAGTGTAAATTCTCGAGGTGTAAGTATGATGGTGCATCTAATTGACATGTGCCGCGTAAATTTTAAGCTAATGGTGCATCCGATTGAAACGTGCATCGTAATTCTTAGCAAGGTAGTTATAAAAAAAGTTGAGTTAACATCGAATCTGACATAACTGTTAAGTGTAGTGTTAAGCTCGAGATGGACTTGATCAATTACTTGTTATATTTTAAATTCTTTAAATGCGTCTTAACATTATTATGAATTTACATTGACCTGTGCAATGCACGGGCTTTGTTTATCGATAAAAACTAAACTTTCGCTTATGTCTAAAACTTAACTTTTTTTATTTGTTATTAAAATATCAATCTTACACATTTTTTCTAAGAATTATCTCAAATGTGGATCAAATTACATAACAACTTAGTAAAGATAGACCGTTAAAAAGCACATAATATAAAAATGTTCAAATGATAATTAACAATTCGATCATCCACGCGGTTTGATATAAGTTGTTTTGATAAGTAGTCATGCTTACGTTAAAACTTAACTGCATGTGAAACGATGTATACAAACTTATTCCATGTCATTGAAGGCAAAAGCTCGAAAGTTATATAATTGAAAGTTTTTGTTGTTGTTCAAAGGGGATTTAAAAGTTTCAATCAAAACCGGTTACATTTCCGGTTTGATCATGAAATGAAAATGGGTACCTCTTAAGTTTATACGAATGAACTTTGGTTTTCCTTATCTACAAACTTGTATAAACCATGTCATACAATGGGTAAGTTTATAATTATTTTTATGCCAGGTCGCTATAAATATCTACATAAGCTAAATATAATTATATTGTTAAAAGTTACCTACTCTAGCAATTATTGTATATAACGAGTGGGAAGGTACCCGCGCGTTGCGACGGGGCTGATTTGTAACCGATCCAAGTATTTCTTCGTTAGTTCTTAACTTGTATCCACACACTGACATTCATGTTAATCAAATAAATCAATGCAATTGGATTAAGTTATTATCTTAGGGACTACTTTGATACATACTATTGACACATTATCATATTTGGTTATAAGAGGTTTGAAGAGTTATTCTTATTAGAGTTCAATCAAGAGCGACTTGAACATTTTTATATGAGTTAATTTTATATATGCCCAATTAAAACCCTCATGTCATATTTGTTCAACCAAAACACATAATACAATATATACCCAATTTAATAGCAAAATTTTTCATATCTACCCATTCTGTAATTAAATTATTATAAATCATGCATTTACCAGTAGAAGCTACAATGCTTCTACTGTACAATGAGTTCTCACTTTGGGCTTGGGCTCTCACTTTGGGCCGGCCCAATTATTATTATTATTATTGTTTTTTTTTAATTTTTGACACAAAATAGGGGAAAAAAATATTACAAAAGTACCGATTCAACTTTAAAATAATCAACATAGTCACAGACGTACAACTTTAGATTGCATTAAACAGTGTCATTTAAAAAAAACTCATATAACAAAAAAACAAAGCTTTAAACATGAGGCCCAACACATAAGCCCATATAAAAAAACTAACTATTAAACATGAGACCGAAAAAATAAACCCGCACAAAATTAAAATAATAATAATAATAATAGCAATGGCCCGCAACAACGCGCGAAAAATTAACGTCCTGCTTGTTTAAACATCAATTTACATTTTTAAATACCCATTGTACCCTCCATAAAAAAAACATCACCTACTATAACCTTTCATGTGTATTTGTTAATGACGATTTGTTAATGATATCAAAACTTTCAATATCACCGATGTGTGAGTAGTTGGCATCTATATAACGCTAGCTTTTGCATGTGTAAAAAGTGCCATTAGATGTTTCCTAAACTCTTTTTTCAATGCACATTACCTCTTAATTCGTTTAATCAATTGTTTCTACATAAGTTTTACATGATATATTATAGTCACAATTGCCTAAAAGTAAGATGATAACCACATAAT